>PVIA01000237.1:0-225056 GCA_004024845.1 Tonatia bakeri | reverse complement strand
AGCAAGGCCATAGCTATTTAGCATATTCAAGCAACCGGCCCAAGGCTATAGGTATGTTAAATGACCATGCCATGGATTAGCTGCAAAGCTGCCCTGCATGTTCTTGCTCTGTGTGCCCCTTCCCCCAACTCACACCTGTGGTGGGGGGGAAGAGGTTAAAAAAACATCTTAGAATCTCTGGACACCTTGAGTTCTGGGCCCCATTTCAAATGTCCATTTGGGGTCCCCCCCTCTTGGCTGCACCCTGTAACATTCTGAGTGTTTTACATGTATTTTGTTTCTAGTTCTCACAGCAGCCTCATGAATGGTTGCCCTTTCTGTGGCTGTCCTGAGATGGGGAAACTGAACCAAAGGGGTTTTGGGTGACTTCCCCAAGGTTCTACACTGGCTAGCCGTGCTGTTGGGCTGTGGATCTCGGGCAGTGTTACTCCCCAGTCTTCATGCTTAGTTACAGGACCATGCTGCCTTCCCAGCAAACACCAAACAGGGGCCTAGAAGAATGGTCTGCCACCTGGCAGGACACGTCTCCTCTAGGATTATGGGAAGGGAGCCAAAGAGAACTTTTGCCTTATCTATATCACTTGAATTTCTATGTATAATGATAATGTGTTCATGAATTACTTAATGCAGTTGAAATTGTGTCAAAGTCTAAAATTGCCAAAGTCCTAAGTCAAGTTATTAATTTCCATAAATTCACTGCTACTTTAAAATTTTTCTTCCATTGGAATCTTAAAAGTAGTGGGGAACCTAGAGATCATTTAACAAGATCCCTTGTTGTTCAGATGAGGAAACTGTGGCTGAGTGACTTCTCACAGAGCTAGTTTGTGACAGAGCAGGTCTGCTGATGCCCAGTTTTGGGTACTTTGTACTGCAAGTTTTGAGACATACCTTTAGTGGAGTAAAATGTACAGATCTTAAGTGAACAGTTTGAGAGTTTCAACAAATGACTGTACACATGTAACTGATTTCAAAACCAAAATGCAGATCATTTCCATGACCCCTGAACATTTCCTTGTTCTAGGCATCTTTTTGAACACGTTGCTTTTGTTCATTTGTGTGTATTAGTAAGGATTCAAGTGTTTACATTTCCTATGCATCCACACATTTCACAGTTCTCAGCGAAGACACACCTTAGTGTGTGGATACTTCTTTCAAGATACAAATAGGGTTTTCACAAAGTCCCACACTCTTCCTATCTTTTACAAACCAGTTCCTAATTACTGGAATTGCTAATTGGTATTCCTTGTTTGTAATCATTCACTCAAGTTTGTCTTTAGCCTGACATAATTATCATTACATACAAAATTATTCTTCAGTCATTTGATGCCCAAGCTCCCCAGCACATTCATATTCAAAGTCCATGTCTTGTTTTTCCTCTAACCAAGTAGTTTCTATATTAAAATTTTGGAACTTCTGTAAGAATAAGATATGTTTACTAAAACCAGTGCACCTGAGCGTGAACAATTTTAGTCTGCTGTGCTTTGTGTTAACTAGAAAAGCATGCCAGCTAAGTCGGTGGTGAATCAATACAGAAATAGTCTGTCAGTTTGGCTCCTTGCACATCCTTCTCTTTCCCCACTTGGTTTGCTGCTGGGGCTTGGTGAATGGTGTGTATGTGTGAGTGCCTGTCTCTCTGAGAGCTGCTGTCAGCAATGGTAACAATGTGCTGATGAACAATTTTCAAACCGACTCCATATTTACAAGTATGGGGAATATTCTCTGGTACGAGTGAATCTTAATGCATATGATTTTCACATCTAACACATTATGGTCCCCTTTCTAGATCTCGTTATATACAGAATTATCCTAAAACCCCTAGGAAGTATTCCCAAAAGGAAATAAAGTAATTTTTATAGATATGTTCATAGCACTGATACTGTAATTGTGAAAATTGGAAATAACAGAAGTGTTCAATAATAGAAGAATGATTATGTGGTAGAGAACTATATGGTTACTAAAAATGATTGCTATATGACCAAATTGACACATGGAAATACTTAAATAAGACAATATTAAGTGAAAAAAGAAGATCCTAAAATTTCTAGTACTACATAAATAGTGATTTGCAGCTATGTAAAAATATTTATGTCTTAGTAGAACTGGGTTATAAAATTTTATGCATAAAAATAATTTCAATTTTAATGTTTTATAGGGTCTTTATTCAAAAAATGTTTTTATTTTGAAATAATTTTAAACTATAGAAAAGTTTCAAGAGTGATTCTAAGAACTCACTCTGACCTTGTTTATCCTTACTTGTCACCAATTTTTAACATTTTGCCACATTTGTTTTATCATTTGCTTTCTCTCTTTCCATGCATACGTATTTTTTCCTGAGTCATTTGAGAGTAGGCATACATCATGTCCATTTACTTCCTAATTCTTCAGTGCATCTTTTCTAAAAGTAGGGATAGTCTCTCACGTAACACCACGGAATTATTAAATTCAGGAAATTTTACATGAATATAATACTTTTGAAAATAATCCATATTCAGTCTATATGCCAGTTCTGTTCATTGTCCCAATATTGTCCTATTGTAGTGTTTCTCCAGTTCAAGACCCAGCCCAAGATCATATATTGCGTTTCACATGGTCTCTTTGGTTTTCTTTAATCTAAAAGAAGTCTGTTTTTCTCTGCATTTATGACATTGACATATATGAAGAACACAGGTCAGTTATTTTATATTATGTTCATCTGTTTGGGTTTATATGATGTTTCCTCATGATTTGATTCAGATTTCCTCATGATTAAATGCCTGGCTAGAAAACTACAAAAGAAAGTGCATGTCCTTCTCAGGGTATAACATCTGGAGCCACATGATGTCCATCTGCTCCTCATTGATCATGTTAATACTGATCACTGATTGAAGTGTTGTCCGGTTTCTCCCCAGTACAGTTCCTATTCCCCCTCCCAAATGATAAGCAGCCTGAGGAACAGTCATTAAGAGCACGTAAATGCCATGCTCCTGACCTTACTTTCCCCTGTTGTTGCTTGAGGTGTGTGTGTGTTCCTTTTTAAAGCCACATTTCCCAAGGCTTATTTACATCCTAGATAAACAGGAAATAAGTGTTTTTGCTGAGGCTGTCCCTTCGACTGTATAATATCCCCATTCGAACCTGTTTAGTTGGTACCACAATTGAAGCCTATCTCAAAATGTTATCTTCTTCCCTATCCTTAACTAGATTTAGCATCTTCCTCTTTAACTTCCAGGAGCACTTTGTATTTTCTTGGGGGCACATGTTAACTTCTTTGTGCTTGCAACTGGTGGTGTACTTCCCTTATTCTACTTACCAGACAGCAAGTGCCTTGAGGATATAGACTGTATCTTAATCATTTCTGCATCCTCTGCTAGGCCTGGAAGAGGCAATCAGTGGGAGGCACGTTATCAGTGTTTATTCATGACATGTGTGTTTACACCTACTACTCACTGCTTCCAATGTGCTAGTTGAATACCCAGTTGCATATTTCCAGGACTTAGTTTCATCTGTTTAACATTTCTTCACCTCCTGTTTAACAACATTTTGCTATTTTGCCCATGAAGTAAGAATGGAAACCCTTCAGTGTCTGTCATTTTCTGTATTCTTAGCTCAGGTATTAAGAAAAGTTTTGAGTGAATGGGTTGTTTCCCTACAGTTTAGATGTGTGTTTCACATTTCCATCTAAGTCTCTCACTAGGGCACTGGGCCAGCTTCTCCTTGCTTTGCCACGAAGGTATGATGAGGTCTGCGCTTCCTCTGGGGCATTCTTCTAACGCTTTTTAAGGATGAGTCCATGTGTATTGAGAGAACAGATCCCTACCTAAAGGTTCCCCTGTGTACTGGCTTTAGAAACTGAAAGTATAAGCTGCCAAAAGCATGAGACTTAGGAGCCAAAGTCATTAATTTGTTCAGATAGTATTAATTTGTTCTGCCAAAACATGTAAGAACAACCGTTAATTTAGTTTGTAAGTTTAATGAACGATTGGAAGAACCAAAACTCTAAGTAGGTCAATCAAATGTTATGGTACAACTCACTCACAGTAATACTGGGAAGGGGTGTCCATACAGATGTCACTAGCCTGTCTGGAAAATGTAAAATACATTTAAAAATCTATCTTTTTTTTAAGCGTTGTTTTTGAAAAGGATGAAACCATGTAATTCTTCATAGTGGGACTTTCCTTAGAACATGAACTAGTCTATTACTTTAAAGATAATTTTACTATTTTATAATAGTTTTAGATTTCCAGAAAAGTTGCAAAGATAGCACAGAGAGCTCACATATACTCTTCACCCAGCTTCCCCTATTGTCAACATCCTGCATCACTAGGTACAGTTGTTAAAAGTTAGAAATAAACATTGGTACATTATTATTAATTAAACTAAATACTTTATTGAGATTTCACCAGTTTTTCTCTAATGTCCTTTTCTTTGTTCTGGGATCCCACCTAGGACATCATGTTACATTTAGTCATAGTGTCTTCCTCCCTAGCCTCCTTTGGTGTGTGATAGCTTTACAGACTTCCCTTGTTCTTGATGACTTTGACTGTTTTCAACATACTAGTCAGGTTTTTTACAGAATGTCTCTCAATTTGGATTTCCTCAATGTTTTTCTCATGGTTAGACAGAGGTCATGGGTTTGGGGGAGGAAGACAGAGGCGTAGTACCATTTTCATTACATCATATTAAGGTTACATACTATCAACATAACTCATCATATTGATGTTAACCTTGATCACCTGCCCAGGGTATTCCAGTTTTTCCACTGTAAAGTTACTTTTTCCTCCTTCTCCATACTCTACTCTTTGGAAGCTGGTCACTATGCCCACCCTACTCTAAAGGGCGAAGGATGGTAGAAAGTTAAGTTCTACCTACTGGAGAGTATCTACATAAATTACTTGGAATTCTTCTGAAATGGAGATTGGTGTCTTCTCATTTATATATTTAACCATTTATTTTCATCAGTATGGACTCATGGATATTTATTTTATACTCTGGATTATAATCCAATATTTTGTTATTTATCTAATTGCTCAAATTGTTCTAGCTTTGGCATTTAATTGCTCTTTTAGTTGCTTCCTGCATTTCTTGATGTGCCTCATCATTTTGCTTTTTGAATGCTTCCTTATTTTATAGATAGAGAAATTGAGGCCAAAAGCAGGGGTGACTTTGACAGTGTCTCGTAGCCTGTCCATAGTTGACCTGGGATAAGTCCAAAGTCCTTTTGTTGTACATGTACCTCCTGGGACATTCTAACTCCATGGGTTGAAAGTCCACAGTGGGTTTTACAAAGCAATTTGAGGCCTTGACAAATTATTTCTGCCATTGTTATTTCTGAATTGACACATTTTAATCGCTCATATACTAGGCTCTTCAGGGAGAAAAGTATTTTTTTGTTTTTTTCTTTTTTTTTTTTTAACCAGGAAAGAAGTTTACAACAATTATTTTTTTCTAAGTTGATCATTTCATCCATCAGCTCAGCCATCACTATGATTTGAGGAAGAGGCCAAAGAGGGGTGGGGAAGACATTTCACAGCTATGATAAGTATCTGTCTTCTAAGGCCTATCTGTCCGTTCCTAAGAGATGTGTCACCAAGACGCTTTGAAAGCTACATTTTGCCTGTATAGACAAATGATTATAATGAGCAGTCTCAAAATCACTAAATTCCAGTGTGTGATTTCTTCAAGATATACAATGAATTTAACAGATATTTACAGATGATCTTTTATGTGCAGAAAATATTATTAGGTTTTTGGGGGATATAAAAATTAAGACATGACCCTATTTTCAAAGAGCTATTACATAATAGAGAAGGTTTTAATTACAATAGAATAAAATAAGAACCATAAAAATACAACTATTGGTGAAGTACTAGAAAAAGAACAATCAGCTTCAACTCAGAGGATCAGGGAAGACTCTCCAAAGGATTTGAGGAGGACTTCAACTGCTGGTCAGATTTCAGTAGCTGTAGTTGGGGGTGAAAGCTCTACAGGTCAAAGGATGTGCATAAGCAAGCATGGGCATTAGGAAAAGTGCACTAAGAAACACATAGTAGCAAGTTTGGTCATATGTGCAGGGTTCTGATGGCCAGGCTAGGGAGTCTGCTGCACTCAGTAAGCACGTGGGACCTATTACTGGCTATTGAACAGGGATGTGTCATGATCTGGGATGATTTTAGGAAGATGAACCTTGCAGGATTGAAGTGGGGAGAGACTGATGGCATATAGACCTCTAAAGAAGCTATTGTGGGGCTTTCAGCAGGAGCCGGTGGTAGTCGGCATGGGAGGCTTGGCAGTGGGAGTACAAGGAATACTGATGGACATTAAGGAAGTCATCTTTGACTTAGTAGCAGGATGTAGGAAGGGGATTAAGAAAGAAGTTAAAGGTGATTTCTGTGGTTTGGCACCTCAGTGACTGGTCAAATGGTAGTGTTATCACAGAAATGGGGAATGGGGAGAGGGACTGGTTTGGGATGGAAGATGGGGGTAGTTGCAAACTGTTGAGATCAAGGGGCTAACCGGCTGTCAAAGGAGATATGCACTTTTGGGTCTAGGGTTCTGGGGTGAATGTAGCTAACAGATATTGGTTTGGGAGGCATTTGCACCAGAAATAGGGGATAGGGAAACTGTTTTTTATACTGTCTCCCTGTTATTTACTGCTCCCTATAACATATAAGTGTCTTTATGTGTTATAGTAGTATTCAGTCCACATAACAACACTATGAAACTGAAGCCTAGAGAAGTTGGTTGGTTTGCTCATGTTCTCACTGTTCATTTATCTCATCACCTATTGAGGACCTACTATGTGCAAGATCCTGTCCTAGTAAATGGCAAAAGTTGGGTCAGATCTGTCTTCAAATTG
The DNA here is from genome assembly GCA_004024845.1 of Tonatia bakeri. NCBI lineage: Eukaryota > Metazoa > Chordata > Mammalia > Chiroptera > Phyllostomidae > Tonatia > Tonatia bakeri. Next base: position 218,221 of record PVIA01000237.1, on the reverse strand, counting down.
GAAGTTTTACTGCATGAGGAAATGAGAGATAGTTTAGATCCATAGGTAAAAAAAAAATATATATAGGGTGAAAATAAGATGAAGATACAATCTTGGGAAATACTAAGCTTTGAAGAGTTAGGGGAGGAAGAGAAAGGCCCAGAAGAAGACAGGTATGATTCAGGGAAAGGGAAGAAAATCAGTATAGCATCATGTCTCGGAAGAGGAGAGAGGGCTAGAACTATAAGGAAGAAACATGTATCCAGCCAACAGTATCAAATACTGCAGAACAAGCAAGGAACTGAAAAATGGGCAAAAGTCTCAATTTGGTTGTGAGTTGGTTAGATGAATTACAGAAATATGGAAAGTATTATAGCATCAGCATAGCAATATGTGTAGAAGCCAGATTTCATGGAATTAAGGGATAAGTGGGTGAAACAATGGAGGCAATGGGCAGAGACAGTTTGGTAAATGAGGAAAGGGAGACAGTGCTTGACAAAGTGGGAAGGGTAGGAGACCAAGGTTCAGGAGATTCTAGGGAGGTGGTGAATTATCTGACCATTGGAGCAGGCTGGATTGGGAAGCAAATCAAGCTGAACTGAGATAGGTTATGGGATTGTGGGCTGTTATGAAGGTCAACAGGCAGTGGGATGAAAGAATGGGAAAACTGGGGAGATGGCAGATTATGGTCCTATAGGATGAATTGAATTTCAGATTAAGATCTTAATCATGGGGCAGTAGATATGATTTTTTTCTTCTATCTAAAGTTTAACTGTATTAAAAGGAGACTGAGATGGAGTAAGGATGGAGTTTTCTGGGATTAAAGAGGAGGGAGGCAAGGGTCAGGGTTATCAATAGGTGTGGGTCTTCCCAGAAATGATGGAGAATTCCAAGTGCGGAGGAAGATCCGAAGATATTGGTGGAGGACGGACTGGGTGTGAAGGAGTACATGTAGCCTGGTTCTCAAGCACTTGGGGAGGATCCTTCAGGTCTATGAACAGCCATGTGGAGGGATGGCAGAGAGTGGGAAAATGAGATTATCTTTACCTGAAATGAGAACAGGTTATTATATAAAGGTTTTGGAATATAGGAAAATCAGTCTGAGAGATGTGTGAAGAAAGTATAGAAATGCTTTTTCACATTAGGAGGGAGACCTAGAAGTCATATTAAATAAGTAGATTAAGTGAAATAAGATGGTCAATAGTGAAAGTCCATTTAGACAGGAATTAAAACGGGGGTAGATGGAAGGAGAGGAGGAGGGATAACAGAAACATATTTAAGAGGAGGCTGGAGGGGATACGCAGTTCTGAAAAAGTCTTATTGGGCTACTGGCTAGATTACAGGTCTCTGTGTGCCTTAAAGTGGTCCTAAAGCTAACTACTGTAAGTAAATATAGCTCAAGGGTGTCATACCATATAAATATTTTGGAATACAGAATGGAGCGGTTGTACAGCAATGCCCAGAATACTTACTTTGGACTGACTGATCAAGTGATGAACCTGGAAAGGTCAGGAGAGTTCTTTCTTCCTCTCTTTTTAAATGGAACAGATGTCACCATGCATCAACATTGTTTTAAAAGTTGTCGTAGCTATATAAACAGTTAGGTGCCCTGGAGGAATAATTCTCACACTTTTTTGGATCATTTTACTTTCTTTGAAATGCTATAGAATTTGAAAAAACAAGTTCCTACTTGCTTGGGTAACTGCCATGCCATCTTTAAAAAGTGCAGAGAAGTTCCCCCAAAGAAGTCAATTTTTAAAATTAGTCCTTTTCTTTTGAATTGCAGAACACTCCTTTAAGTGGACAGGGTGGTGTTCACAGAGTTGATACAGCACAAGAGCTGGCATTGAATGCCTTGCATGTAAGACCAACCTCACCATGTATTAAGGACTGACTTGGTGAAGCTACTTAACCTGCTTCAGCTTCAGTTTCTTCATTTGTAAAATGGGAATGAAAACAACATCTTCCCCAGAGATTGGACACCGGGATGAAGTGAGGTAAGGGATCTGAAATCATTTACTCTGAGGGTTGGGTGCTGGGAGCTCTTCATTGGGGAATTCGTACGTACATCAGAGGTGGAATATGTACGGTCTAAGCTGTGCCTGCTTACTCATCTGAGTCTCTGGAATGTCCTATAGGTTCTGTATCCAAAAACAAAACCACGGTGCTTATTTAAATGCAGAATAGGGAAAGTCTTGTGGGCCACTGAAGGAGAAAAGTCACTATGAGGATTTTAAATGAGGATTCTGCAGGCTCTGTAAACTCTGCTCTTGACTTCTTTCTTGAGCTGATTCTCCTTGAGAGACAATGCTAGATCCTCATCATTATGGAGAGATTAACCCTGATTGAAGCTTCCAGTGTTCCTGGCAAGAGCAGGGTTCAGGTTCTATTTATAGCAGGTTTTTGGACTAGAGCTCTGGCTTTGCCTCTTTTACCCTGGGGATTGTAAAATCAGTTCTAATTCAGAAGTTAGGAAGACAGTTCTATAGTGGCCTTCTAACTTTTTTTTAGGCCTCTCCTCCTCCAGATCTACATTTGTCTGGAAGCCGTAATTAGGAAGTTAGCTTTAATTTTGCTGATTAGATTTCTAAATAAGATTATCCTTTTCACAAGATTGTAGGACTAGATTAGTCCAAAGAATACCTACACATTTGTTCAGCCATCAAAGGGTTACTTAGATTTTACCTACCTTTTCTCCCCTCGCCTCCCTTCTTCTATTCTCACCTCTTCCTCCTCTCTTCTCTTCCTTTCCTTTCCCTCCCCTCCCCTTCCTTTTCCTCGTTCATCTGTTATCTATCATCCATCTACCCATCCATCTGTAAGTCTGTCTAGCCTTTCTGTCATCTATCTATCAATCATTTAACTATCTGTCCTGTGTCTTTGTCTTCCTGTTTTTGTTTTGTTTTCATGGGAGTGAGAAGAAAGGATGATAAGGGAGCAGCTGTTATCTGAAGTCTCAAGTATCATTGGAGTTTCTTGGAAATGTTGCATGAAGGCAGGTCAATTATACATATCTTGTATCATTTACTAGAATAATGGTCAAGGAAGAAAAGGCCATTTTTGGAGTCCAAAGAGACACACGTCAGGATAAAGGGGGGAAAAATAAAATGGAGCAAAGGAAACTTGTTGGTTAAAGGCTAGAATTCAGGTGCTTAGAAAACAATTATACTCTCCTTTATCTCCCCAGAAGAAGAGAGTCTAGTGGCTCCAACTCCTCACCTGGCCTCATATTCCTATTGGCACAGAATGTCTGCCCTGAGATAGACTATGTTCCTTTGGTCTGTGCCCCCCACCTTTGGGAGCACCAGCAGTCCCACAGGTGCTCGGGCTGTGACCACCCTGCAGTGGAGGGACAGACCAGGTGCTCCCCATGAGCAGCTTCTCCCCCAGCCACCGCTGCTCACCGGCAAGCTGTTCTCTAAGGAAGCCTGCTCCCATAGCCGAGGCCCAGACACCCCTGGGGAGGTCCAGGAGTGAATAATGAGCCCACACCTCCCAGCTAAACACTCTGGATGACACCAGTTACTTCTCCAACTTCCCAAGATTCCTCTCAACACACCCAGATGGCAGATAAACCTCAGTCAGCACAAGAAGTTGGAACCTCCCAGATCATCATCATGCATTGCTCATCTCAGCACAGCTTTTTGCCTTCCCTAGTCTGACTCCACTTCCTTTGCTTCCCTGTCATTTCATGCCCTCCCCCACACACATATACTGTACTCTCTGGAACTCCTGGTTGGCCATCAGCAGGCCCTCCTGCATCTCACGCTGTTCTCTGAATATTTGCTTCCCCTCTTCCTCTAACTGGAACCTGGCTGTCCCTCTCAAATAGAACATCTTTTCTTTTGCCCCTCATTTGCCTTTAGGTAGAGTAGGTCTTGGTTTCCATATCTCTAAAATTTGGTGGTTAGTCCTTGACCAGCTTTTCAGGGATTCTCCAGAAAATCACATGGTGCATTCTATAGAGGCTTTTCCAGGGTAAGGAATCACTCAGCTGCCTTTTACATGTGTCACAGTCCTGGGCTTTTCTGTGAAGTGATATCTTTGGTGCCCATGACAGGAGCAACTTAATTCACCTCCCTTACTGCCACCTCTCCTCCATCGTCAGCTCTGTCCCACCTCATGTCTCTCCTGCTGCCATTCTTTCTGCTCCCCTGCAGGCATTAGAGCTGCACGGTGCTTTAAATGGATGGACCATAAAGACTTTGTTAAGTTGCCTGTATATCTTTTATGTCTGTACATAGATCAGATTGTAAGCCCCCAGAGGAGAAGAGCCAAGTTGTTAACTCACATTCACGGTTCTAAATTCAGTGCAGTGAGCAGATCGGTTTATCTTCATGACGATGATGAAGAGGAATGGGAAGATTTTTCTTCCATTATATCAAATGCAACTACTGAATTTTATAGGCTCCCTCTTAGAATTTCCTGGATGGTCTCCTCTTTTTCACTTGTGTACCTTATTCGCCCAGAGTGAAATGCAGGATAGAGAGGTAAATGGTCCGAAAACAAACATACTGTAATACATTCACTCAGGCTACAAAAATAAAACAACCCAAACCTAGTTTTTCTTGCAGTCTTTAAATCCAGATGGTAGTAAAATTTGACATTTCAATTCTGTTTGTGAAATTCATTTTGTTTTTAAATTGGGAAGAACCATGGAGCTAAAAATTGTCTGAAGTACAAGGAAGGCCTGGTGAGACCTCTTTAGGAGTGTTATTAATAAGGACTTGGAATTTTAAAAAGAATTTGGAGGCAGTATAGAAGGAGCTGCAAATAACTGCAGTGGGTATGAACCAGGGACCCGCTACCCAAAAGTAACATACTATCCTATACCTGCTCTGAAAAAGGCAGAGGATTGGCTTGAATGAGGAAAGGAAAAGAGACATCTGGACAAAAATAGAGACTGTTTTGGTAGCCAAATTTAGTTAATTTTTTTATAGTTCTCATTTTTTTTGTTTATAGTTCTCATTCCATAAGGTAGGTTATCATTCTCAACAGTCTGTTCTGAAATTAAGAATCATATGTAAGGTCTTTGTATAAATAAACAGCAATATTGTAAAGATACAGTTTAATTAATTAAACTCAAGATTTAGGGGTGAAGAACGTTCACAACCAGGTAAGAAGGCCCCCTTACAGAATACTTTATTGGTAACTTTTATATAATTCTGACTGGGTCTGTTCCATATTTATTCCTGGAAGAAATCACAGAAGCAAGTCAGCATCTATGTGTTGCAACCAGTGTATCAGTTAAATTTCTTTGGTTGAAAGTGAAGAAAGCTCAGTCCAAATAGATTTAATAAAACTGGGGATTTACTGCCTTTAAATCTGGCAAGTTTGGTAGGGACTTAACTGTTGCCTGACACAGGTGCTCAGGACCACCTGCAGGGCCGGGCCTCACCCCACTGCTCTCTCTTCCGACGCAGGCTCCCTGCTTGCACAGAGCTCCCCTCACTGTGGGCGGAAGGCTGCAGCCTCCTGAAACTTCTCGCTGACAAGACAGCAGGTCTGTGGGGCAGGAAGAGACCTCTCACTCTTGGCACATGAACTAAAGCCACAGGCTGGTTCTCAGTGGCTGAACTGGGGCCACGTGCCCATCTTCAAATCAAGTACTTGGGGTAAGAGGATCGAATCTGCTGATGAACTTAGTCCCGTGATGGCTCACACTAGATTTGAGTGTGGGAACAAGCCATTCAAACCACATGGCTTGAAATTGGTGGGAAGGTGGTTCCTTTAAGACAATTCATGATGAATATAGGGGCCCAAAAGGGTAGATATCAGCTATGAGTGACATTTAATTTAAAATACTTGACATTTTAACAGAATATTCTCTAATGTTGACTGTTTACTATGTGCTAGGGCGTAGAGATGAATATGAATGTTGTTCTTCAGATTTCTTAAAGATGACACTGTTACGAAGGCTTTATGTTTCCCAGCTCTCATGCATTTAATTTGAGGGTCTGAACACCTAACTGCTTTGATATATTGTAGAGAGATATATTAATGAGCTAGTTTCTCACCTTTGTCGGGGGAAACACACATTTCACTGGAGATGGAGAGAACAAATTTCGTCCACTACTCCCTTCCTTTTACTAACCACACTCTGTGTATAGACTAAGACGAGAAAGTTATTTCTGGCACTGGGTCGCAGGAAATTCCTGTGTGTGTGGATTGCTAGTGTATACATGAACTGCACATTTGTGTGTGCAGTGACAGTGTCCTCCACTGGCCCTGGTTGGGTTCTCCTTCCTCCCTTCCAGGGATTTTGTCTCTTGTTTCCTTCCCCATCTTGGCCCCTCTCCACAAATGTATAGTGCTTATGTGTGTGCACGCACTCGTATATGTGCCAGTGTGTATACACTATTGACATTAAACATATTTATCAAATGATATCACATATCCACCTGCCAACCAGAGTGGATTTCAGCCACAAACAACCTGCACAGTTGTGGTGGAACATAAAGGCTGCAAAGAAGCAGAAACCATGTCTTATACGAGGCAGCAGAGATTCAAAGACACACAGGATGGGGCGAAGGAGCCAGTCCAGAGTGAGAGAAGATCAGAACTAGGTCATGAGGGAGGGAGGGAGCTGAAGAGAGTGCTTAGTATCCCAATCATCTCTGGGTTTGGTGGCTTCCTGTCTCCTGGAGGGCTGTCTGTGTTTTGCCATGGCTCCTCCGAGACCCTGTTTCTTCCATTGCTCCATTGATTCTTCCACTCAACCACCTTCTTCTCTTTAAAAGCTACCTCAAGGGACTCTGTTAGTAGAAACTAAAGCTAACCAACTAAAAGGAATGGGATCATACTACATATAGCATTTTGTAACTTGCTGTAATGACTTTGTTATTCCCTTAACAACAGCAGACATCTCCCATGTCAGTAAATAGAACTACATCATCACTTTTGTGGCACATGGTGTTAGTCCCCTCTAGCTCTCATGCCTCACATCCTCTCAGCCCCAGTTTTACTCTAGCCATTGCACGGGTGTTACCTTACATGTACCTGCTGTAGCTGCATCGTGTATGTCTCAGTTTCTGCCCTGGGGCTTCTCACGCCCCACAGGGGGCACCTGTGGGGACCCACTTAGCACTTGAGCATGGGCAGACGAGGAAGTGTGACGATGTTAATCCCCTTGGGAAAGCCCTCGACCAGCTGGTGGTGAGAGCCAGTGGACAAATGCTCCCTGATTCTGTCATGGAGGCTATTCTGAGGGGCACATTCTACACGGTTCCTCAGAGGCCCCCAGTCCAACCACGCTCTGGTTTCCCCTAGTTTCTGGTTTGATAATACACTCTCATACTGGATTTTCCTTCTTCCTGTTCCTTTCCTCCTGTCCTTCACTACTGTTCCCTGGGGCCACCTCTCAAATAAACTATTTACATGTAAGTCCTTGCTCTCTGCTTTCTGGAAGGAACCTAGTGTTAAGATAGTATTGCATTGCCTGGATGCATCCTTATTTATGGATTCTTTCCTTGTTCATGAATACTTAGATTCTTTCCCTTTCCATTGTTATAAGCAGTGTTGTGAAGAACATTTTTATCGATACATCTTTGCATACTTGATGCTTATTTCCTTAGGGAAAAAATTACTGCAAGTACAATTCCTGAGTCTATTACTGATGAACAGGCACACACACTTTAAGGTTTTTGATATACACCGGAGCAACAACATTTGTCTTGAGCAATTTCATATGTTTGTTGGAAAAATTAGTCACTGACCTGAGGACATAATCTATCTACAAAAAACCCATCTAAATGACTGATTGCATGTGGGAGGCTGACTACCTTCCATAACTATAAGCCAATAGCCCAGTTGTGACCAAAGTAGAGAGACTTGCTTCACTTGGTTGAAATCAAACTTAGTGCTGAGTTCTTAGACTTATCTTTGCCTACCACACTTTGGTTCTTTTTATCACTATGAAGTAAGAATTGGTGAGAGATTAAAATATGAGAGTTTATTTGAGAGGCTCACTTTTAATTATTTTAGCATGATTGTATTAGTGATAGTGCCACTCAAGAAAGTTTTCAAAAACACAAACAGCTTTAATTTAACCTCAAATGCTGAAGCTTTTAAGCTTACCAGAACAAAAGTTTTCTTTAGAGAGAGAGAGAAAAACAGGGGCACCAATGATTTAGATATCTTAGTATCACTGAAAAAGTCACCAGTAGCTCTAGCTGTTCCTCAAGGATGCTCTCAGGATTGACCCAAGGTGATGCTCCTAAATTCTGTGTCCTTAGGGAAGGTGTCTCTTGCCTTCTGTTTCACTGCAGTGAAAATAAAGTGGAAGTTACCAAGTAAGCAAAGACAATTGTGTAAGTTTTGATAGCACATCATATTAAATGCCTTCCTATGATTGCATTACCTTGATTGCTCACATACACACACACTAGAAACCTTTATATTTTACACTGCACCAGGAGGTTAACTTATAGTTGATGGTAGATGGTGATTGTGGGTTCTACAAAGGGGCGCTCAGTAGGTGCTCAGTTAGATGTATCGCTGTTTCTACAGAAAATTCTGTTGACATTGTTTTACTTTACAACATTGTTCCTACTCTCTTGACCTGTAGTAAAAATATTGGGCATTAGTTTCCTGGTCAAGAGTGAAAATATTTATAACATTGTTTCTATGAGAAAATTAATGTCTGTTTACTTTACATTGATTTAAAATAAACTTTCTAGTAACTAAACCCACCTAAATTAAAGAACTGCTTATATCATAAATCTTTTTTGTTTTGTGTAAACTTATAGAAAAGTTGGCCAAAAACATTAATACAGTTTAAAATTGCTTCTGAATAGGATTCCTATTGATTAAATTTGGACAGGAGAGTTGGAGCTAGAACTTGGAGACTTGGATTTGGGAATTTGAGGTAGGACGTGTGTAGCCATATGAAGCTGTTTAGAAAGAACTAATTGGAAAAAGCCAGGATTTTTGAAACTATACTCTGTCCATTTTAGATTGAAAGAGGGTTGGCAGAGCAGCTCAAACACTGGTTTAGGCCCGAGGTGATGAGGGCCTAGGCTGGCTCTGGAAGCAAACATAAAGCGGGGAAGAGATAAGAGATGTCTGGAAGGACACAGGAGGCTGGATAATAGAGAGGCTGGGGAGGAGATGGTCGGAAGGACCATGATTTTGTCTGTGAATGACTAATGGTTTTTCCACCTCTGTGTCCTGAGAGTCTAAATCAGTGCTTGGCACAGAGTAGGTGCTTAGTAAATATTTGCTGGAAGAATGAAGGGCACATAAGTCACCCAAAAGGAGATGGAGTTGCCTGTATGATTTTCTCAGATTAATTCCTGTGTTGCTATTTGTGCACTGAGACTTAGTGTGAATATTTACCAATCATACGGTGTGGGCTTTTTCTCCCACCAACAGACCTCATTTGGCAGATTTGTTTTGTAGCGGGTGCATCGAGTTAGCCCTTCATCTTCCTGCAGGAGTGAACTTGAGCCTCCCCAGAGGGTGATGCTTTCATGACTCCTCCTTCATCTTCAGAGCAACGATCTGAGGGTGGACCTTGCTTCTAACGTACCTCCTCCATGAAGTTACGAAGAGAAGCGTGTTACATTAGTATTCACTTGCTTTGTGTGGTGTGTGCACTGGAGAGAAAGGGTTGACTTGGAGGGAGGAAGCCTAAGGGCCCAGAATTCATACCATGAAGTCCCTCGTTAGGAAGGATTATGGAACTCGGGGATGGTTTAAAGTCCCTGTCTTTGAGGAACTTAAGTAGAGGAATCCAGAATAGTATAGTAGAAAGATTCTAAACAGGAATCAAAGAAAATTCATGTGACAGTGGGCACGTAACAACTTTCATGGGTCTCATTGTCTCCATCTGTTAAAAAAGAAACTCAGGTCAGGTGACCTCTGAGATCCTTTCCAGCCCTGGAGTCTGTAATTCCTCTTCAGACCTTTAAGGCATTGAGGAAAATATCATCTCTTCCTCATCATGGCTTCCATTCAGTTTCCTTCTGAGCACTTACCCTGTGTTCCAGTGTCCACCCGGCACATGCTTTAAGCCTTTGCCAACATTTCTACTGTTCCGTAGATGGTTATCATGCCAGCAACTCTTCCTCATTTGTTAACATTTGATAACTTAGCCTACGTAAGTCAGATAACTCAGCTCCTATGTTTGAAACAGCTAGTTGGTAAGGTTGTAAAAGGTACCCAGAAATTTACTAGGAGGTGACTTAGACACAAATCAGCCTGTCTGGCCTACAGTTAGTGTCTATAACCCACATACTTACACTGCCAGTGTATTTCCCTCTGAGCTACAACACTCGAGGACCTAGTGGTAGTGTTGGCCCTTTCAACTGTAGTCCATCAGCTGGAACCATCTTTCTCACCTAAAGGCACGTGGACATACAGACCTATCATAAACATTAGAGTTAGCAGGTGTCTTATTAAATGGCAGCTCCTACTTGCTGTTAGAAAAAGTCTGAGCTTTTCATCGCAGGTTCGATTCCCAGTCAGGGCACATGCCTGGGTTGCAGGCCAAGGACCCCAGCAACCGCACATTGATGTTTCTCTCTCTCTCTCTTTCTCCCTCCCTTCCCTCTCTAAAAATAAATAAGTAAAATCTTTAAAAAAAAAAAAGTACTACAAGAAAACACAGCATAATTTTAAAAAAAAAAGAAAAAGTCTGAGCTTTCATATTCCTGATTCAGTAGATTTATCAACAGATCATTGCCTGCTCTGTTTTTAAAAGGTGACTACATCCTTTTTCCTCTGTGATAAAATTCCTAAATAAATACATATAGAATTTTTGACCTCATATTTCTACATATCTGTTAAATTTGGATGATAGTGTTTAACAAGGACATCATAGCTTTAAATTGACAGTGTAATTGCTGGCTATAAATTATGGGTAAAGACTGAACGGAAATGCAAAGCCTGAGTAAAACTTTTAACCTTTGCTTAAAAATGCAATGGTGTAACTTCATAAAAAAAAGTACACCTTTAAAAATGAGAACAGCCCATAAATATTTAGATGCACCAATACCCAAAGGGAAGTATTACACTTTTTTTTTTTGGTGGTGTTAAGATGCTTGGATCACGGTCTGGATTAGTAACTGTCTAATCTGGGCATTTATAGAGCTCCACTGGGAACTCTGGTTAATGAACCCTTCATTCAAATCAGAGACTAACCAAGATTTCCAAATTCTCAGCTTGTTTCTTAGGGGACTCATTTACCTCTTGATACATTTCACATAGGGAAGTGGAAGCTTGGGGAATGCATATTTTCACACACATGGCAGGAACTTTTAAAATAAACAGATGAAAGTAAGTCTCATTAAGACTGAATTCCTTAAAGAGTGCCTATTTGGGTAACGCTGTAGTCGAATAAAGCCCACCCAGTCCAAGTGTCTGTGACTTCACTTCTTCCTCCTATTTGTATTTGCATGTGCCAGCAGCTCCCCTTTTGTGACCCACTGCGCTCTGGGTGTCACGTACTTATGACTATCCTGGAATGTCCTCTAGCAGAGGTCTGCATGGGATTCAGAAAGTCTGTGGGCATGAGTGGGTGTCCATCTCTTAAATGCTTCAAAGGTTATATGTGGGCTTTTGTCAGTTGTACTCTTTTTCTCCATAGCCCCTTCCCTTGGCCAATAATGTCATCTTCATGAACATGGTATTGCCTGGTTGATGAGGGTTGACTCAGCTTCCATGCCATTTCCTGGTATTAGTTACCATGCAGTTCCCCCAGGTTCATTCCTCTTGTTTATCCAAAAGGGCCCCCCCCACCATTTTCCTCTCAACCCCAGCCCCAGAGATCCTCAATTAACCGGGCAGAGCGAGAAAAGGCAATTTGCCTTTCCCTGTTCTCTCTCCAATCCATTATTATGACGTAAACTCCGTGCCCTTTTTTTCTTCATGTTGGCTATAACTCCTAATTCTCTGTGAGGCAATGTCTGTGCCTTAGAGGGACTAGGACAGGGTCCAAGTAAGTATGGAATATAGAAAGAAGCCACAAAGGCTGATATTTTAAGATACTATTTTATTATGTATTTCAATATAGCCATAGCTAGTAGGATTCCTCACCTTGAGATTTTATGAGGGTGTCAAAAGTAATTTTTGGAGCAACTGAACCTACATTGTCAAAGGATGATTGTAGGGGCTCTCCAGGGGTTCTGACACTACAAACACGGTGATAAGAAGTCACAATTTGTGTAGTAGAGAGAAGGATCTGGGTCAGGATCCTGTTCCTGTTGCTCCTTGCGGCCTGGGGAAGTCTCTCCTGAACCCTGAATCCTTTATTATTGAGTCTGATCTGGTGCAATTACCCTAAGTCTGGTCTCAAGCACTGAGCCTTTATCAGCTGGTGTTTATGGGGTGTTTTGCCTCTCTCTGTAATTTTCTACCAGAACTAGCATGGGATGTGTACCACCAGGGTTCCCTTTCTAGTGGCCTTGGTCTCAGTGTCTGTGTCCTTCTTAGCAGATGAACTCTTTTTTAGGAATCAGATCTCTCTGTCCCACTGTGTTGATGAGAGAAGTATTAGAGCTTTTTTGTGTCTCTTCTTTCTTGGAGTTCCCCATGTGGGCATTGTCAAATGTCATCTTGAGTAACAACTTTAACATCTCTTGGGCCACCATGGCTTGGCACATTGGGGTTTCATCACTTCATTCCCACTCTCCCATTTTATGTACTCTGCAAGGTTTGGCCTCAGCTGGGACTGGGAAGTTCATCATCTTGGCTACTTCTGGATATTTTTCATTTGAGATGTTATTTCCTATTATGAAATATGAGGACTTAACTTTCTTTAACTCTTCTCCCCTGCACCGATCACATATTTGCATATTTCCCTTTCTTCCATTCTCCTAACACACTTACTTCGTTCACATGTAGTTGTCTTAGTAGCATCAGTATCCAGTAGTTACATATTATTATGATTATGTAAATGTTACTCTCATTTATCTGAGCCATAATAACATTTACTTCTCTATGCAACTTGTTGCTTTCCTTGGAATTTATAATTTCTATGTTTATAAATTTGTTGAGCTTTTTCTGTGCTTTTATCAGGGGTCAGCAAACTATGGCTCATGTGCCAAATGCAGCCTGCTGCCTATTTTTATAAATCAATTGCATGGAAACAGCCACACCCATTTGTAGTCATATTATTTATATTTGCTCTCAGCCCACAACAGCAGAGTTAACACAGCTGTCAAGCCTGTGTCAAGGGTGTGTTCTCACACACCCTTTTTCATCTGTCTGAGGATTCGCTTTGCTCTCTTCTATGTGGGCTTCTTTGTTAAGAAAGGATCTCATGTCTTACTTTTTCTAAAAATAGTCCTGGTGCTTTTTCACTTTAGTGGAACACAATCTTGTGCTTCCTGAAAAAGGGTGTGTGAGAAGTCATTTTCTTAAGACCTTGCATGTCTGAAGATGCTTTTTATCTTACCTTCATGTTTCATTAATAGTTTGGCTGGGTGTAAAATTCTAGATCAGGGGTCATTTTCTTCTGATTTTGAAGCCATTACTTCTTTAACTTCTAGCTTCCAGGGTTGTTGTAAGATGCCTAAAGCTATTCTCATTCCATAGTCTTCATATGTGACTTTAAGAAAAGCTCTTCAGAGTTCATTTTCTCAGTGTTGTGACATTTCACAATGATGTGCCTTATTGTGGATCTATCACCATCAATTAGGCCAGGCACTTGCTGAGCCCTTTCAATCTGGAAATTCATGTTCTTCAGTGTGAGGTGTTCTTGAATTATGTAATCGTTTTCCTCCAGCAGCATACTTGAAGGCAAACCTTCTTAACTAGATGAGTGTATAAAATTACTTGGAATAATTTCCTAAAAAGATTTTATTTACTTAGTTTTAGACAAAGGGGAAGGGAGGGACAAAAAGAAGGAGAGAAACATGTGTGGTTGTTTCAATGCATGTTTGCCTCTCATGTGTCCCCTACTGGGGACCTCGCCTGCAACCCAGGCCTGTGCCCTGACTGGGAATCGAACCAGTGACCCTTTAGTTTGTAGGCCAGCACTCAATCCACTGAGCCACACCAGCCAGGGTTACTTGGAAGAATTTTTAAGATATACATGCCCAGGTCTCAGCCCTGGAGTTTTTGAATGATATATTTGGGGTATGGCTCTCAGTATGTGTATTTTGAAAAAAAACTCATGGGGTAATTCTGAGAAGCACCTGTGGTTAAGAGCCATTATTTTAGGTCACCTTTTAAAGAATGGTCTACAGAGTATGACATCATGGAGCAAAATTGTCTAGAAAATAGTCTTTGAAATTAAATCTGGGTCCAATGACTCCTCCCCAGCCACACTTTTAGTTTCTGGGTGAACTTGGGCAAGTTTTAAATGGGATTGATGTGGATAATAATAAACTAGTTTGGGTTTTTGTGAGGTTAAATATAAAAATGCCTACTGAAGTGCCTGGCATGGCAGTAAGTCTAGATTTTCTCTCCCCAGTCCCTACCTGTGAAATGAAGAAAATAGATCAAGGTCAGAACTGTTTCTTGGACCATAGCTTATGCTGTATCAGAAGGGAGTGGGCACCAGGTAAGCAGTTCATACTTCACATTCTCACAGTGTGTGGAAGCTTGATTTATACTGTGTTGACTCATATGTGTTCAGATCTTAGGTCACTCTCTCATTGCTCTTACATAGTTCTGATGGGCAATTTGCCTACACAGTCAGATGGCAAAATACACTAAGGTAGGGATGCCATCCGTGAACTCAAGTCATTCATAATGCCAGGTACAGGGTTCTGTGTATAAAACACTTCTTTCTTAGCAATAACAGTCTACAATGAGACACTTACCCACTCCTCTGATTGATTAGGGAGGCTGAACATGAATAAAACAGAGCTTAAGAGTTTAGGAGAATGTGATCACCATCTCAAATATCCAGCATGATATTTCTTAGCAGTTGTCTGGATAACATGATGATACTGATTTACTGGTGCTTTGCTTTAAATACCCCTTAGGAAGGCAATAGCATTAAGTTATTTATCTGCACTTACTGTTGACTCTGGTTGGCTATACATTCCTCTGCTGTTGCTGAGTGGCATTGTCAGCATACATAAAATTGCAGTATGTAAAACATGCATGGTTTCCATTTTATTCATGAGATTCTTTAGGGCAAGAACCTTGCCTTAATAACTTTCATATTTCCAGTGCCTAGAATCATGCCTGGCATATAATAAGCACCCCACATAAATTTTGTTGATGAATCTTCATATCTGTACATAATGCTGAGTAATGATACAGGCCAGTAATTCTTTGGAATGCTGAGAGTTTATTGGTTTTCAAAATAACATTAGGGTTTTTGTCAGGCTTTATAGACTTTGAGGTCTCCCAGGTATTTTACTGTAGATATCTGTGATAATCTTACATTACTCAAGCTATGAATTTGGGGTTTATGCTATCTGACTTTTCAGCTTTCTGACTTTTAAATTCAATATAGCAAATATTCACCAAACATCTTCTATTTTAAGATTCTTTGAAATTCTACCACAATGGTAAATTTACTTAGAAATGGGACAGTTACACTGAGGCTGTTATTTCATAATTCAAGCAACTTACAGATGCTTGTATTGATAAGTATTCTTTAATCAAAAGTATTTTTTTTTCACTGTGGAATATCTCAGAATTGCATTGTATCATTAAGCATTATTTAGTTGCAAGTGATTTTTTTTTATTGTGGTAAAATCCACATAACATAAAAGTCACCATTTTAAAGCGTACAATTCAGCACCATTGAGGACATTCACAATGTTGTGAAACTAGCATGACTCTCCAGCACCTGACATCTTTTTCGCCCCAAAAGGAAGCAGGACACACTTAGCAGTTACTCCCATTCTCCCCTCCCCACTACCACCAATCTGCCTTTTGTCTCTATAAATTTGCCTATTCTGAATATTTCCTATAAGTGAAGTCATACCATATGTGGCTGGCCGTTTGTATCTGCCTTCTTTTACTTAGCACAACGTTTTCTAGATTCATTAGCGTTGCTCCTTAATAAGGGCGATGCATATTCCATTGTGTGTATATACTTATTTTGTTCATACATTCATCTGTTGATGGACATTTGTGTTTTTCCTAGCCTTTGTTGAAAACAGTGCTGCTGTGAACATCTGTGTGTAAGTATCTGTTTGAGTCCTTGATTTTGATTCTTTTGGGTATGTACATGGCAGTGAAATAGCTGGGTTATGTGGTAATTCTATGTCTGACTTACTGAGGAACTGCCAAAAAGCATCACCATTTTACATTCCCACTAGCACTGTGTGAGAGTTCCAATTCCTTCATATCCCTGTCAACACTTATTTTCTGTTCTTTGAAAAATTATAGCTACCCTACAAATGATTTTAAACTTTATTATAAATTCTCATTTTTCCATGGAGCATTTTTGTAACTTTGCATTGTGTATCTTCTAGGACAGCTTCAAGTTTTGGTCCAATGCTGCGTTAAGAACACTTGCTTTTTGGTCGGAGAGAATGGGGCACACTGTGCAGCTTTCTGGTTAACACTGACAGTGCTCCCCGACCGCCCAGCACTGTGGTGTGTGGGTGTCTGGAAATGTCAGAGGTGGGGTGCTACTGTTAATTGCAATGGACAGTTTTCATCTTTGTAGGGAAGATTTACAGGTTTATGGCTAGAGTGAAGGTATTTTTACCACATTCAAATAACTCTAAGCCATACAAATACAAGATGAGTAATCATTCTTACTGTTTTGATGTCAGAAAGAGTACATTTGTAATAGCTCCACTCTTCTGCTAAAAAAAAGTGTCTTTCTCTGTTAGAAAATTATTTTAGACTGCAGTATTTTGACAAGTTTGAGTTTTGCTGTCTGTTTTATGACAGCATCTTCTCCTTTGAGAGACAGATTTACATAATAAGATATATAAAGAATTGTATAAAGCAGCAATGTTTAAATACACTGTTATGTACAGGCTTGACTTCATGACCTGAACTTTTGAATAGGTGTTCACAAGAGATGTTTTAGTTCACTTAGAGATAGATTAGGGCTACAATGTTAATTCCAGGGTTTCAACTGTTACAGGTTGCTTTCAGAATCCAGAGGAGGTCTTTGAGTTAAGTACAAGATTCAGAGATAAATATAGAGAGACAATGGTCCATTCTTTCTGTTAGTTACAATCTCTTTCAGGATGTGAGTTAGGTTCTCAGGTCATGCATTTAAATGCACACAGCCCTGGCTGGTATGGCTCAGTAGATTGAGTGCCAGCCTGTGAACCCAAAGGTCCCCTGTTTGATTCCCAGTCAAGGCACATGCCTGGATTGTGGGCCAGGTCCCCCACTGGGGGCATGTGAGAGGCAACTGACTGATGTGTTTCACATCCATGTTTACCTCCCTTATCCTCTTTCTAAAAATAAAATAAATAAAATCTTTAAACGCACACACACAACTTATTGATTGATTAGGGATATAGATCAAGTATTAGGCTGCTATTAACTGTCTCAAGCATTTCCTTAAAGAAGCCCATTAGGTAGCAATACACATATATGGGAATAATTTTAACACTACCTGATAATATATTATTTGCAAGGGAATATTAGCCTTACTGGAAGGAAAACATTCATTACTAGTATAAAGCATCTCAAAAGATACCAGACAATCTTCAAAGTGCTAATAACTTACCTAACTGGGACAGAACTGTCAGTTAAATAAGAGAATAAAAGGCAAAGAAAGCCAATATCTATAGGTTTGAGCATATAAACATAGAATTTTAAGAAGCACTATTGTACAATACAATGGCACACATAGTAGGCTTTAAAAAGTGTTTTTAGCATTAACTTGAATAAATAGGAAAGAGAAAATGCTATAAACTAAACTGAACTAAAATATTTAACTGAAAGGACAAGATAATCCAAAGGGGAATCTTTATTGTTGCTACCCCCTAAGGAGCTCAATTTTTAGTTCAACGATGTCTGTTCGGTGCCTTCTGCATGCGAGGCAGAGAGCTAAAACAAGGAAACGAAATGAAGAGGAGACAGAGAATGGGAAGGAGAGTCGTGAAAGTGTGTACAGAGGTCAGGAGCAGGCAAGAAAAGAGAAAACAGTACATTAACTCTGTCAATGGTGGCACAGCAGAGGAAATTATCAAAGAAAATAACTCACTGAGCTCAGTTTCGAAGGTAAGCACTGGCTTATCAGGAAGGCAGTGCACGAGGAAATTCTAGGTGGGGGGGTAGGGGGATCCTGGGAATCGCACATTCAATCAGCTCCGGATGATGCCCTTGCACCCTGCAGTTTCAGGCTCACTGCTGCCTAGGGTGGGCTTGAAGGAGTGAGCAAGACCAAATTCAGGGATACCATCTCGGAGGTGATGTGATTTTCCAGGTGAGCAAGTTTGAGGCGGGGACACCAGGGATAGAAGAACGAAGGGAAGATGATGAACGTGACAAAGACATTTTGGAGGTAAAATCAAATGCAGTTCGTGACTAGACCAAGTGAGGGTTTCAAGCCAGGTTTCTGGCACAATTGGGTCATGTATTAGTAGTTATTATTAATGTTTTAATAAATTATATTTTTTCTTTAAATATGTGATTTAAAAAATTTGTGCATCTTTAAATTTGATTTATTGTTACCTTCTGGGGCCAATTCATTATTTTGTTGTTGTTGAGTTTTATGGTAGAAATTAATGGGAAAAAATATGTCAGTGTATTGAGCTCTGTCACAGGCAACTTGTCAGGAAAAGATTTATTTATTTACTTGTGTCTCCCAAAGTACCTATTTGCCTCTTTGAAGTAAATGAACAAACAGCTCTATTTCTGATATTTCTGAGAGAACTTCACTTGCACAATGTAAGGTCTAATTCATCACACCACCGCAGCACTCAGAAGCAGGAGCAATGTGCTGGAGAGAGAGTGAGGGGTAGTAGACAGATCTCTGAAGTTAGGCAAAACCTAGGAACATGGTCAAGTACGTACACTTGTCTTTGTCAATGACCCTCTTCCTTTCTGGTCCTGTCCTGAAGATGAGACTCCTTACACACTACTTAAGTCTGTTGTTGTTATGAACTCTCATCAGTTAACTAATGTGCTGCCAGGTAAGGACCAAAGTGGCAATTCCTTTAGGAGTGTTGTGGACATGGTAGTCTTCCCCACCCCTCTGCTTCCCTGCATTTCCCAGCCTCCTGCATGGGCAGGGTGGCCAGCAGATTGTGGAGGGAAAGGATGCACTCCACTTGCGGGTCTACCTGATCCGCATGCCATGAGTTTGAAACATCCTGTACCATCTTCCATGCTCTCCCGGTCTCGTCCCTGGTCCCCTGAAAAGACTCGAAACACCTGCATCAGACTTTGCTTGAGCAAGACATACTTTTGTTATGTCAGGTCACTGAGACTCTAGTTTGTTCTTCAGCATGGCATTGTCTACTCTGACCAGTGCTTAAGTTATTTTTAAATTCCACAGGTGACTATTAAGGGCAATTAAGTCACAAATTAATGAAGCTAATGATGGAATGACAGGCATCAGGGTGAGTCTTTTAGGATAAAAGGGGACTCTTGGTACAGTCTTAATTCACATCATGAAGACTAACCTCTTTGAGCCCTAAGGATATTGTATTGACATCAGAACTTGTTTCTTACTAGTTTGGTCCTACTCCCCTCATATTTTCAGTTTTTTGGATTTGCAAACTAGGGAGTGATTAACACCCATGTAATGAAATTACTGTGGGGATTAAAAGAGATGCTGTATATAAAATGTCCAGACTGGCAGCCAGAGAGCATCAGAGATGCGATCCCATAATTAACTTTGTACATTTCTGACGTGATGCACAGTCTAGTGTCACTTACTTCAGTGACATCTAGTAGTTTTAAAATTCTTGTTTAAAAATTGAACTTTCCATCTTCAGTGTCCCAGGGTTCTGACTGCCCTGCCCAAGTTGATGCAGGAATAAGTGCTTAATAAACGGTAGCTATTGTTACTTTCCTGTTGATCTTTAAAAGGGGTTGAGGGCAATGCTGTCATTGTGACGACTGCTTGTTCTTCAGGCTCAGAATAGCTGAATCTCCACGGCCTAGGCTGTTTGCTGGGCAGTGGTGTGCAACTGATTGGATTGATGCCAGTCAAAGTGATTTGTTCTAAAGGCCAGGAAAACTGGACTGAGCATAATAACCACGTGTTCCAATTGTGTTTATCCTCAAATTGTTTCTTTCTGTAAACAATAGCTGGAAGAGCGTTGAATGGGAGTCTGGTGGTAGTTTTCTAAAGACCTGGATCCAGACCTCCAAAGTCCCCAGCTTTACTGTTGCGTGACAGTGAAAATTGACTTAACTTTCCCAGTTTCATTTCCTCGCCTTTGAAATGAGAGATTTGACTAGAGGCTCTTTAAGGATCCTTTCTCCAATCTATTATAACTCAAAACCATTTAAGTTCCTCATGGCTCCGTCTGTGTGTGAGAATGAATTCAAAGAAATAGTGTGGTACCCAAGAAGTAGTTAGAGTTCTTAAAATATTATTTTAGTTTCTCAATAAACTGCCAAACCAGAGTTTGCTTTTTTTTTCTGTAGGGTATACTTTTAAAAAAGAAAAAACACCTTTATTGAGATACATCTCACATACCAGACAGTGCACCCCTTAAAGCCTAACATTTAGTAGATTTTAGTATAGGGTATTCATTCCTTTTTTTAAAGATTGTATTTAGTTTTAGAGAGAGAGAGGAAGAGAGGGAGACAGAGAGGGAGAAACATCAGTCGTTTGCTTCTCTCATGCCCCCAACTGGGGACCTGACCCATAACCCAGGCATGTGCCCTGACCAGGAATTGAACCAGTGACCTTTTGGTTTGTAGGATGCCACCCAATCCACTAAGCCACACCAATAAGGCCTGGGGTATGCATTCTTAGTACATAAAAAGCATCTTAAAATCTCCATACTTCACCGTCATCCTCATCCCCTTCCACACAGACATCAGGTGCCTCCCCGAAGCTCTGGATCTCTAACTGACACCTGCAGTCCTGAAAACCTCCTTGGCATCCATTTGACAGGATTCACCTTCCTTCTCTTGCCACTTCTCTCAGCTCTTCAATATATAATCAACTAGGACTTGTCCATTTTTCTATTTCCTTTCTATCTGCTCATTATTCAGATTCTGAGCAAAAAAGGAGAGTCTAAGAGCAACCTGGACAGGTGAAAAAAAATCATTTTGCTATAAAAGGGGGCATGGGTTCTGGAGGGAGGACTGTGAGGTCTCCCACTTAACTGTCACTCCTGTTTCCCTGTGGGCACACTGAGGCTCCCCTTCCCACATGTTCCTCTCTGCCATCACCCCCACCTGGAAGTGCACTGCTGTTTCTGAGGGAGGACGAGGATTGCAGGGGACAAACTGTTGAATCACTTTCTCCCAGACTGACGCAGGTTCCACTTGTCCCATTTGTGCTGTAAAATCGTACAGCTGTACTCCCATTGTTTTTCACATCTACCTGAGGGGGGCAGACCTCTTGATAGCATCTCCAGGATGGTGCGGGTATGTCTGTGCAGGGACAGGCCTGCCCTTGTCTCCTGTGGGCAGCCCTTGCCTGGTAAGGTCACACCAGGCCTCTCACTCTCCCGGAAGTCATCTTCATGCAATGTGAAAATTTAACCATGACCCAGTTTGTTCTGTGTGTTATTTTACTGACTTCCATACTGATGGAAATCAATTAGAGAGTAAATATTTATTAAGCACCTGCTGTGTTCAAACTGCGCCCTAAGTATTCTGTGTAATGCCTGGTCCCTGGCCTCATGCAGTCTTAAAATGGAGAAGTATATATAAAAACATTGAACATTATCATATTAGACCTAAAAGGAATCTTATCTTTTAGGACCAACTATAATTCTTTTTTTAAATGGAAAATATATTTATAATAGGTTAATATTGGAAAAAGAATAAATAATGCGTTATTTGTTGTCAATTTTTTGTAATATATAGAAGTATGAAAGAAAAAATATAAAAGATGAAAAATTCTTTTTCCTAGAAACTGTTAGAATTTTAGGACTTCCAGCCAAGATGGAGGTGTAGGTAGATACACTTTGCCTCCTCACACAACCAAAAGAAGGACAACAACAAATTTAAAAATAAAAAACATCCAGAACTGACAGAAAATCGAACTGTATAGAAGTCTGACAACCAAGGAATTAAAGAAGAAATATCCATTCAGACTGGTAGGAGGGACAGAGACAGGCAGCGCAGGAAGAGGACATGTAGCAAGGCTGTGGCTAGAGGACTGGGGCGGGCAAGGCAGTGACTGGAGGACCGAGTGGGTGAGGTAGTGGCTGGCAGACAGGGCAGTCCCACATTTGTATGCCAATTCACTGGGAGGAACAACCGGGGAGTGAGACAGACAGCACAACCCAGGGATCCAGCACAAGAAAAAAACCCCTCAAAACCTCTGCTGTAAAAACCTGTGAAGGTTGGGGCAGTGAGAGAAACTTCCAACCTCACTGGAGAGTTCACTGGAGAGACCCACAGGGTCCTAGAATGCACAAAAACCCACCCACATGGGAATCAGCACCAGAGGGGCCCAGTTTGCTTGTGGGTAGCAGAGAAAGTAACTGAAAATCGCTGAAAGAGCTGAGCAAGCAGCATTGTTCCCTCTCAGACCCCTCCCCCACAGACAGCACCACAGTGCACCAAAGTGGGTCGCCCCTCCCTGGAAAATACCTAAGGCTCCGCCCCTTACTATGTAACAGGTGTGCCTAGATAAAGAAATATGGCCCAAATGAAAGAACAGATCAAAACTTCAGTAAAACAACTAAGTAACAAAGAGATAGCCAATCTATCAGATGCAGAGTTCAAAACACTGGTAATCAGGTGCTCACAGAAATGGTTGAGTATGGTCACAAAATAGAGGAAAAAATGAAGGCTATGCAAAGTGAAATAAATAATATACCATGAACCAACAGTGAAAAAAAGGAAACCAGGACTCAGATCAACAATTTGGAGCAGAAGGAAGAAATAAACATTCAACCAGAACAGAATGAGGAGAAATAAGAATTCAAAAAAATGAGGAGAGACTTAGGAACCTCTGGGACAAATTTAAATGTTCCAACATCCGAATCAGAGGGGTACCAGAAGGAGAAGAGGAAGAGCAAGAAATTTAAAACTTATTTGAACAAATAATGAGGGAGAACTTCCCTAATCTGGCAAAGGAAATACACTTCCAGGAAGCCCAGGAAGCTCAGAGAGTCCCAAAGAAGTTGGACCCAAGGAAGCACATACCAAGGCACATCATAATTACATTACCCAAGATTAAAGATAAGAAGAGAATCTTAAAAGCAGCAAGAGGAAAGGAGACAGTTACCTACAAAGGAATTCCCATAAGTATCAGCTGATTTCTCAAAAGAAACCTTACAGGCCAGAAGGGACTAGAAAGGAGTATTCAAAGTCATGAAAGGCAAGGACCTACATCCAAGATTACTCTGTCAAGCAAAGCTATCATTTAGAATAGAAGGGCAGATAAAGTGCTTCCCAGATAAGGTCAAGTTAAAGGAGTTGATCATTACCAAGCCTTATTATATAAAATGTTAAAGGGACATATCTAAGAAAAAGAAGATCAAAACTATAAACAGTAAAATGACAATAAACTCACAACTATCAACAACTAAATCTAAAAAAAACAAAACAAAAATCAAGTAAACAACTAGAACAGGATAGAATCACAGAAATGGAGATCACATGGAGAGTTAACAGCAGGGAGGGGGAGGGGGGAAAAAAGGGGGAAAAGGTACAGGGAATAAGAAGCATAAATGGTAGGTACAAAACAGACAGAGGGAGGTTAAGAATAGTATGGGAAATGGAGAAGCCAAAGAACTTATATGTCTGACCCATGGACATGAACTAAGGAGGTGGGGAGTGCTGGTGGACAGGGGTGTGCAGGGAGGAGGGGAATTAAGGGGGGTGAATAAAATGGGGCAACTGTAATAGCATAATCAATACAATGTAATTAAAAAATTAAAAAAGGAAATCATTAGAGTTTTGATGAACATCCTGCCTGTCATTTTGCTGCACATATACACACACATATTATACATACATAATTTTATGTAAATGGGTTTATAATATACTCACTAATTGTAACCTGGTTTTTTTTCACTCAGAAGTATGTCAGGAACTGATTTCTTTATCAGTAAATGTAGATGGACATCATTATATTTAATTATAGCAGGATATTCAATTGTATCACTCTACTTTATGTAACTAATCCACTATTAATGGAAATTTAAATTGTTTTCAATTCTTTAAAATACTATAAACAACTTTAGGCCAAGATGGACATGTAGGTGGACACACTGTGCCTCCTCGCACAACCAAAATAAGGTCAGCAACAATTTAGAAATAAAATAACAACCAGATCTGACAGAAAATTGAACTGTATGGAAGTCGGACAACCAAGGAGTTAAAATATACTCATTCATCCAGACCAGTAGGAGGGATGGAGTCGGGCAGCCGGGCGGAGAGAGGTCGAGGCACAAAAAGTGGTGGCACTGGGCATGTAAGGCCTCCTGGGCCCAAGATGACAGTGGGCTGACCCTGGGCTCACAGGCAGCTGGCAGACCCAGCAAGGTGGTGACTGTGAAGCAAGGCTGTCCGGGCCACATTCTTGCGCAGATAAACCAGGCAAAATTGAGCAGTGAGACAGACCACGAAACCTGGGGTCCCAGCGCCAGGAAATAGAAAATCGGGACACTGATTGAAAACACCTGTGGGAATGAGGCACAGGGAGAGACTCCCAGCTTCACAGGAGAGGTCGTTGGAAAGACCCACGGGGTGCACAAGCCAACCCACATTGGAATTAGCACCAGAAAGGCCCAGTTAGTTTGGGGGAAGCGGTGGAAGGGACTGAAATCCAATAGAGAGAATAGCAAGCGCTATTGTTTCCTCTCGGACCCCACCCCTATGTACAATGTCACAACCCAGTGACTGGGTTGCCCTGCCCTGGTGAACACCTAAAGCTCCACCCCTCATATGTAACAGGCCCAACCAGATTAAAAAAAAAAAAAGGCTCAAACGGAAGTACAAATCAAAGTTCCACAGCCAATACTTTTAAGTGACCGAGAGATAGCCAACCTATCAGATGCATAGTTCAAAGCACTGGTGATCAGGATGCTCACAGAATTGGTTGAATGTGGTCACAAATTAGATGAAAAAATGAAGGCAATGATAAGAGAAATGAAGGAAAATGCACAGGGAACCAATAGTGATGGAAAGGAAACTGGAACTCAAATCAACAGAATGGACCAGAAGGAAGAAAGAAACAACCAAACAGAAAAGAATGGAGAAATAAGAATTCAAAAAAGATGAGGAGAGGCTTAGGAACCTCCAGGACATCTTTAAACTTTCCAACATCCAAATTATAGGGATACCAGAAGGGGAAGAAGAAGAGCAACAAGTGGAAAAGTTATTTGAACAAATAATAAAGGAGAACTCCCCTAGTCTCGCAAAGGAAATAGACTTCCAGGAAGTGCAGGAAGCTCAGAAAGTCCCAAAGAAGTTGAACCCAAGGAGGAACACGCCAAGGCACATCATAATTACATTAGCCAAGGTAAAAATGAAGGAGAGAATCCTAGAAGCAACAAGAGATAAGGAGACAGTAACTTACAAAGGAGTTCCCATCAGACTGTTAGCTGATTTCCCAAAACAGACCTTGCAGGCAAGAAGGGGTTGGAAAGAAGTCATGAAAGGCAAGGACCTATATCCCGAATTGCTCTATCCAGCAAAGCTTTCATTTAGAATGGAAGGGCAGATAAAGTGCTTCTCAAATAAGGTCAAGTTAAAGGAGTTCATCATCACCGTGCCCTTATTATATGAAATGTTAAAGGGACTTATCTAAGAAAAAGAAGATAAAAAGCATGTGCAGTAAAATGGCAGCAAACTCACAATTATTAACAACCACACCTAAAACAAAAACAAAAACAAACTAAGCAAACAACTAGAACAGGAACAGAACCACAGAAATGGAGATCACATGGAGGGTTAGCAACAGGGGAGTGGGAGGAGGAGAGAGGTGGAAAAGTACAGAGAATAAGTAGCATAGATGGTAGGTAGAAAATAGACAGGAGGAGGGTAAGAATAGTATGGGAAATGTAGAAGCTAAAGAACTTATGACACATGGACACGAACTAAAGGGTGGAATAGGGGTGGGAGGGGGTGTGCAGGGTGGAAGGGAATGGAGGAGGGGAATGGGACAACTGTAATAGCATAATCAATAAAAATATATTAAAAAAAACTAAAAATGGAACTGTCTTTTAGCCCATCTTCTGCGATTATACCCTAAGAATCCTGAAACACCAATTCAAAAGAACTTATGCACCACTGTGTTCATAGCAGTATTATTCATGATAGCCAAGTGCTGGGAACAGAGTAAGTGCCTGTCACTGAGCAAGTGGGTCAAAAAACTGTGGTACATTTACACAATGGAATATCATGCAGTAGAAAAAATGATGGAATGCTTACATTTTAGAATAGCATGGATGCAACTGGGGTATATTATGCTAAATGAAATAAGCCAGGCGGTGAAAGACAAATACCATATGATGTCACCTACTAGAGGAACCTAATGAACAAAACAAACAAATGAGCAAAACAGAACCTGAAGCATGGAAACAAGGAGCAGACTGACAGTGACCAGAGGAGCTGGGGAGGGGGATAAGGGTGGAAAAATGGGGAAGGGACTAAGCAAGTAACATGTATAAATGGCTCATGGACATGGACAACAGGGTGAGGAATGATTGTGGGAGGGGGGTGGGGGCTGGGTGGAAGAGAACAAAGGGGGAAAAATTGGGACAACTGTAATAGAATAACAATAAAATATTTAATATAAAATGAAGAAATACTATAAACAATCACTGCATATTACCATAAATTCCCTGGAGGTAGAATTGCCCAGTCAAAAGAACATGCATTTAAGCTTTTGATACGTAATTCCACATTCCCCTCAAAAACCATGCCCCTTGATTCCAATGCTGTTATCCCCTTGACCCACTCTGCCAGCCCCGAAGGTGGAACAAGCTTATGGCCTCCTGTGTGTTTCGGCTAACACCATTCCCTGGCTGTGGATCTTTTCCACAGTTAGGAAGGCAGGAGGCACTGGACATGCCAGGGAGCTTATGTGACCCCTAAACAATAAATGGTGGCAATTAGTAGATAAATTCCCCAGTCTGTTTGCCCCAGGGTGAGACTATTTGGAGGTGTGTTCTCCCCAGTCCTCAGAAGAGTTCAGTCCATTGCCTGTAGTGATGTCCTGCTCTGTAACTCACTGATTCACCTTTCTCCCTTGCTGTGTGACTTCGACTTCCCCACTCCTTTCCTTGGCCTTCTGAGACTTGTACTCGAATCCTGGTGTCAGGTCTACCTTTGGGAGAACCCAAATGAAGACATCCTTTATATCACATATGGTATGCAGAATAATGGCCCCCCAAAGATGTCCTCATTTTAACTCCTGGAACCTGTGAAATGTTACCTTACATGGCAAAAGGGACTTTGCAGATTTAATAACAGATTAGGATCCTTAGATGGGAAGATTATCCAAGTGACCCCAGTGAACCATAAGGGTCCTTCCAAGAGAAAGGAGGAGGCAGAAGAGGAGAGTCAGAAGGAAATGTGAAGAGTAGTTAGAGAGATGCAGTGTTCCTGGCTTTGAAGATGGAGGAAGAGGCCACCAGCTGACAATCGTGGGCAGCCTCTGGAAGCTGGAAAAGGCAAAGGAATGGATTCTCCTCTAGAACCTCCAGAAAGGAAGCAACCCTGCTCACACCTTAATTTTAGCCCCATAAGACCTATATTGGAGCTCTAACCTCCCCAAATGTAAGATATTAAATGTGTACCGTATTTTCTGGTCATCTGTTATAGCAACAATTAAAAACTAATACAAAAAGTTCAGTACTACAAGGGAACAGATGCCAGAAGCATCATATGGCAGTGCTCACTCTTCCAAACGAGGGGTACAAACAATGAGGCATGCAGAAGGGCGGAGACATGCCATGTATGCCCTCCCCTTGAGTGCAGTCAGAGTTCGCTTGCAGGCGAGTTTGCAGTAGATGACTCAATGGCCACTAAGTATAAGCCTGTGGCCAGAAATGCTCCCCACAGGCTGAGGGTTTGTGTTTTAATTTACTTGAAATTTCTGTCAGGCTTTAAAAACATTAAGTGTGTAGAAAAATTATCTGGGAGAATAAAAAGTTGAAAAAAGATCATGTGGGGAATTTGTTAAAAATGCAGATTCTTGGATCTCATTTGCCAGGAGTTGGAATAGGGTCTGATTGAAGGGTCTGGAATAGGGCCCAGGAATTTGTGTGTAAAACCAGGTTATTCTGACGCATGCTGTTTTGGGGACTATCCTACTGGAAACCCCTGTTCCCTGGTGGCTGGATTTGGAGTCTGCATGTTCCCTACTCTGTCAGGCAGGTTGTATAGGCAAGATCAGAAAACAAGGGAATCACTAGAAATTATCTACTGTTGTATCATGTGCAAAAACCCTAGCTAGCTTCTGCTTGGGGGGACTATGGCACAATAGTAATTAGAGTCAACTGAAGCCTGCTTTTAATAGGTAGATGTGGCCTGTGTCACCAGAGACAGAGTATTTGGGCCCCGGCACCCCTGAGGATTGTTTGATCTTATGGTCGGTTTGCCTGCAGTAGCATTTCCTCATTTGGCTAATGGGCATATCATTTCCAGATGACCTTGGAGAGCTAGACTGTTCAGCACTTACTGATTGGAAGAAGTGCATTCAGACATTTGAAACATCCTAAGGATTACAGATGTGCTGGAGGGTATCTTGGATCTTCTCCAGTGAGGGCTGTGGAGGTCACCTAGAAAGAATGCTTGCATTTGCCACATGCCTTTTTGAAGGAGGGTCTGTGCTTTCCTAGCTTCATGCAGCTCTCTCTGAAATGTCAGAAGATAAGAAATGCCTCTCAGCACGAAGGCTTCCAGACACATATGTGACAAGAAATTTGGCATCGGCTTTACAAGTGTCAGATGTCTAGGATAAAGCAATATGGGTATAGTATTTCTAGTGCTATTTTGGTGCCTTGTGCATGAGCCTGCAGCATTAGAAAAACTGCTTTTCAGCTTTGGTGATAGCCTTACTGGCATTCGGTATGCATGTCTGAATGGCATTCGGTATGCAGTTGTGTCACACACTAGTGATGGGCCACAGCAAGGCCCCCATAGTCATGGCACTGAGCTTCAAGGGAGTGCCCTTGAGGGACCCAGGCATCCTGGTATGTCTTGGGCGGTGCAGCCACAGAGCCTCTGATCAAACGGTGACTTCTAAGCATTAATCAACTCTTGCAACACCCGTGCCAAGCTGGCAAACATGCTTATCCTCACTTTTTCAGGCAGGCAGCTAAAGCATGGAGAGTTCAACAAACAAGGTCACACACTCAGTGGGTTCACTTATTTTATTTAGTGATGTCAGGTGAGTGCTTTCAGAATGAATTTCTACTTTATATAACCCAGGGAGTATGTCTCTTAGGGAGAGAGCCTTTTTGGTGGTTTGACTGGCTAGAACTTGAGGTTCCCAGTCTGGCTGTCCATTGGTTAGGAGCAAATGCCTGGGGCACTTGGCTTAACAACTGCCATAAGCAGTGTAGAAAAACTGTGTAAGAAGAATCAAAATATGGCGATGTAGTGAGGTTGTTATGGCAGTAATATCTGCATAGGAATATTATCTATGAAGTCTGAGCAATGATATGCTCTTCTCACCCAAGGTGTTTGACACTGACTGGCTCATCTTTTAATTTTATTTCTACTTATCAATTTATTTTAAAAAGTCCAATGATAAGCTGTGGCCACCGTAGTTGAAGAAGATCGAAAGGAACTTAAAGGTGGAGAGTGCCCTGAATGATTCAAAAATGGAAAAAGAAGACCTGTGAGAAAAGATGAAGTCATTGCTCTCAAGTTGTAGAAAGAAAGGTAGTGGGAAAGTATGTGGCCTGTGAATGCACCATAAAGTATTGTTTTGTAGAATGCAATTTGATTCTCTGTTGATGACAACACTTGAAAATGTGGGGTTTTCCCAGAGCATGGAAGGTTTAAAGAGTCATAAGAATGTGAAAAGGCAGGCCAGTCCATCCAGAAAGGGATGCCCTTTTTTTTTTTTTAAGATTATTTTATTTTTAGAGAGAAGAGAAGGGAGAGAGAAAGAGAGGGAGAGAAACATCAATGTGTGGTTGCTTCTCACACCCCCCACACTGGGGACCTGGCTTGCAACCCAGGCATGTGCCCTGACTGGAAATCAATCCAGTGACCCTTCAGTTTGCAGACTCAAGCTCAACCCACTGAGCTACACCAGCCAGGGCAGGAATGCCCTTTTCCAAAGGTCTCTTATAAGTAGTCTAAGTTGTCAAGGCAAGGCTAATGGGTAGGGTTAATGGCCTCACATGGTGCACCCCCACCACCAATACCCTAAGTAGGCTGCCGATAGTGATGGACTTTTTTTTTTCTTTCAAATCTTTAGGTTGAAATAATTTTAGACTTAGAGTTACAAAATTAGTTGAAATAATTTTAGACTTAGAGTTGCAAAACTCTTACAGTCACCCCTTGGTATCCACAAAGGATTAGTTCTAGGACCACCTGCACACACTGAAATCCACAGCTGCTCACGTCCCTTGTGTGAATGGTCTAGTATCTTCACAGAACCTATTCACATCCTCCTGTGTACTTTAAACCATTTCTATTTTACTTATAGTACCTGACAATAATGTAAATGTTAGGTAAGCAGTTGTTATATTAAATGTGTTAGACATAATGACAAGAAAAAAAGTACATACGTGTTCAGTACAGACACAACTATCATAGGCCTAACTACATAGTATACATCAGCAACAATGTAACTTTTCCCCAAAAATATTTTCCACTCATGTTTGGTTGAATCCTCAGATGTGGAACCTGAGGAGACAGAGGATGACTGTACACAGAGTTCCCATATGCCTTTCACCCAGCTTCTCCTAATGTTCACATTTCACACAACCATGAGGCAATGATCAAAACTAAGAAATTAACATCACTGCACACAACAGGGTGCAGACTTTTGAGGGAAGGCAGTCTAGGTGGGGGGCGGGGGGGGGTAATGGACCATCCACAAATCCTGCAATAGACAGATCACTTTTATTTTTCGGTGTATTGGAATTCCACATGAGTCTTTGTTTACACAAATGATCCTATTGCAAGAAATGTAAAACCATAGATGTAGGAAGGGGTAGTTAGACTGACCTCTACTCTTAGGGTTTTATACTTGTCAAAGAGAAGGTAGATGTGTTTGGTAGGATCCGTTTATTAATAAAACTCTTATTTTGGGTACATATACTTTTTTATTGTTTCTTGATCTCCTCAGGTTTGTCCTGCCCCTGGTAAGGTCTTCATTCTTGTTTCATCCCCAGCACCAAAACAATTCCTGGCCCATCCATAGTCCATGCTTAATTAATATTTGTTCATTGAATCGAATTGGCATGCTCACCCTTTTCTCATTTTTCACATTAATTCAAATATCTACTCAGACCTTCAATGACCACACTAATTAAAATAACATTCCTTCTTCTTCTCTTTGTACCCTGTACAATTTTTTTTCTTTTAATTCAGAGTACTTTTCATTACCTGACAGATGACTTGTTTGTTAACATGTTTGTTAAAGGTATACATACGTTCTGTCTCTCACTGACAGTCAGCTGCATGAGGACTGTCGTGTTTTTGTTGAGTTTCTGTGCTAGACTGGTCTCTGGCACCTGGGCATTTACATGAAACTGTTTAAAGAGTAAGTGAATGAATGCAGACATGGTCACCATACTTTTAAGGTACAAACAGTCAATTTCAACAAACTTCATGGCAGCATCTTTGAATTTACAGTTTGCATATATGAAAACCAACAGTTTGACTATTTTTTTAAAACAGATCATTATATTTATAAGTGTCCTTGCATCCTTCACTGATGCTGGGAAACTATTTCTTATTTTAATTTCACATAATGATACTGTAGCTGCTAATCCCATAGGCATACTTCTCAAAGAAAAAGGATAACTTCTCTGAAACTCTGAGCACTGAGAAGGATGATGACTATTCACAACAGTGTGTTGTCATTGTTAATGAATGTTATGCAAAGGAGAAAGACTCACGCAGCTCTATCAGCATCATGGCAATCCCACCACCACATTAACAGGAACTCAGATTCCATGAAATGAATTAAGATTGTTCAAAACATTACACGTGTGGGCATCCCATCATATGACAACTGGGCCATTTCTTAGGGCCCACTATCCACAGAGAAGAATTCAAAGGTTCTTATTGTCTGTTTATATGAATGTGAACAAAGAGCCTAATATATATCTGCTATTTTTAAAAAATTGTGTGTGTGTGCACAAAGACAACAGCAAAACAAATCCCCATTATGACTCAACTGGGCAAAGTTTTGTAGAGGGCAGTTTAGAGCCACTCAATCTAGAACTCCAGTTTAAGAGACAGAGACTTCCTGTTTCATGCTGAGTGTGGTAGGCAGAAGAATGCCCCACTAGGTGTCATGCCCTAACCTGTGGAACCTGTGGATATGTTAGATTACATGGCGAAGGGGAATTTAGTTTCACTTGAAATTAGTATTGCTAACTAGCTGGTGTTACAAAGAGAAGATTACCCTGGATTATCTGAGAGCCCAAGGTAATCACAGTGTTCGTAAAAGTGAAAGAGGGAGGCAGAAGAAAGAGTCAGAGAACACTGGTATGAGAAAGACCAACCACTGCTGGCTTTGAAGCTGGAAGAGGCCATGAACTAAAGGTGCAGGCAGCCTCAATAAGCTGGAAAAGGAAGGAAAGTGGCTTTTCCACTGAAGCCTCCAGAAAGGAATGCAGCCTTGGTTTTAGTCTAGTGATACCCATTTCTGACTTCCCGTGTCCAGAACAATTAAGATAATAAATTACAACACATTGTTTCAAGTCACCAACTTTGTTGTAATTTGTTGCAGTAGCAATAGGAAACTAAGATACCAAGTCTCATTCATACCCCTATGATGCTCTCTGCAATTTGATCCCACCAAACCTACTCAACTTTCTCTCTCTTTTTATTTATCCAGCTTCTGCTGTTCTGCTGTAGTGAGATCAGTTTCCTCCCTCCACATACCCTATACCCATTTCCACTCCCTAGCTCTTTGTCCTTTTGTGGGTTTCTATGATCAGGAAAGAATTTCTCCCTCTTGCTGGAATGAACCTGTGTGGACATGGTTTCTTCTTCCCTTGAACTACTACCAACCTTGATTGCCTTGACTCTTCTGATGCTCAGATATTAAAATATTTCAACCAAAATGAATTGAATTTCTGCCATGTGCCAGCACTGATGGCATGAAAATGAGGAAGATTAAAA
This sequence comes from Tonatia bakeri, assembly GCA_004024845.1. Taxonomy (NCBI): domain Eukaryota; kingdom Metazoa; phylum Chordata; class Mammalia; order Chiroptera; family Phyllostomidae; genus Tonatia; species Tonatia bakeri. The sequence goes on along the minus strand of PVIA01000237.1, from coordinate 184,948 downwards.
GGTTTACTTTTATGGACACACATTGACTAGTTGAAGAGATACACACAGAAGCTGTTACAAAACAATATGCCACCTACTCTAGCTGGAGTATGTTGAGAGTTTTGACAGTATAGAGGGAAAGGAATGACTGACTGCTTCATAGAACATGTCTGGGAATGGCAGGTGCGGTGTAGGTAAAACTTCTCAGGTAAGGGCATATGTGGGCTGGCTCACCAATGAGGAGGCAGCAAAAGCATCCAAGGCCTCTGCCTCATTTATGGCATAGGAATACTCCACAAGTCTCAGAAAAGCTTTACGATTTTTTGCTTTGCCTTTGGAAATAATAGTTGGCAAGATACAACTAAATTACAGAATAAAGATGGTAACAGAGACAGATGTGGAGTCCCAGCTGGCACTGATATTGTCTGGCCAACTCAGCAGCCTCTGAGTCATGGTGTGTGCAGGCAGATCAAGAGCAGGTGAAGCGATTTTAACATTTACATATTGATTGCAGTTAAGTGCACTGCTTGTTTAACAATTCTCCAATAGACTAAAAAATATTGAATTAAAGTAATGGAAAACCCAAAACATTTCCTATTCATGATGCTACAAAAATATGTCTCTCATGCCTTTATTTTTTTTGTGCCTTTAACTAACAGTTTTATGTTGATGATTCTGAAATCTATCTACCTGTCTGTCTCTAGTCATTAGTTCTCACCTTTACTCTAGTTCCTGATCGAAAACCTCTTACAGGACATTGCTAATGAGCACCACTGTCATCACATCAGTGTTTACATGTCCCAAACCAAATTACTGTTATCCAAGAACCCCAGGAGTCTCTCCCCAAATCTCAATTTCTGTTATTAATATCAACATTATTGGTCCCCAAGAGATTCCATACTGAGAATAAGGTAGAGCAGAAAAAAGTCTGGAGTAGTTGTCAGGACTTGGGGATCTGGTTTAGATTCTGCCATTCACCTTTACATAATTTTGGTCAGTTCACATATCCTTCAGGATCTGTTTTTTCAGGTTCAAAATGAAGAGCCTGAACTGGAAGCTAGATGAGTCATGTATTTGACAAATATGTTTTTTGTAATCTTCACCTGAGGATATGTTTATTGAAGAGAGTGACACACAGAGAGAGACACACAGAGAGAGAGAGAGAATATCAATCAGTAGATTTTTGCCTTGTCTGGGAATTGAACTCACAACCGTATGGGATGACACCCCAACCAACTGAGCCACCCAGCCAGGGCACAAACATGTTTTTTAGCATCTGTGATGTGTCAGTCAGTCATTAACAGAGTCTGGCATAGGGACATGAGGTTGACCGAGCTCTCAGTGTCTCCTGCATCAGGCTATCACTAAGCCTCATTGATTTTGTCTTCACAGTGTCTCTGATTGGGCCCTTCCTTCAGTTTCCGGCTGCCTCACTTTTGTCAGGAAGGGCTCCCACCTCCTCCTGCTGGGCTGCCTGCTGGAGCCTCCTCCCTGGCGTTCTCAGTCCCCGGCGCTAAGCCATGCTGCATAGTTCACCCTTGTCAGGCATCGCTCCTCCTCAAGGACCTCATATTTTCTATTTCCTCTTATACATGACAGCCCCGTTTTGTAAACTGTTGTCAAGGGTCTTCTGTAATCTGCCTTTCCTTCATGTCTCATTTTATTTCTGTTTTCCAACATGAAACTCATTTTTCGCCACGTCAGTCTCCTCATGCTTCCCCAAACACAACTCTCATCTTCATCTCCGCACTGGCTGAGCCCCTGGGGCTCATACACCCCTCTGACCTCGCTGTGACCACCCCAGTCCCAAAGGGCTCAGTGAAAGCCACAAATGCTCCAGGAAGGCTTCCCTGGAGCCCCATCCCCACTCCCTCATTTATCTCCCATGGCCCCCACTGGTTTTTTTTCATGTTTAGGACATTTGGCTATAGAACATTACGGCATCCTTGTTTGTTAAATGTGTAGGTCTCACAGTTTCAGTATGTTTGGGAGCACTTTAAGCACGGGTGTTGCATCAGAGATTTCTTTTCATCCCAGCTCAGGTCCAGGAACACATGAGCCAAGATTAAGACTGTGAGTTCCTAAGTCTGGCTGCCTGAGTTCTTAACATGGCTTCATCTTTTCCCAGCTGTGTGACCATAGGATATTTACCTATCCTCCCTGAGCTTTCATTTTCTTATTTGTAAAATTGGTGCAACAGTATCATTTGCCTCCATTACTTACTAGTTAGTATGAGTAGAGGGTTTAGAACAGATCTTGATGCATAGTGAGTGCTGAAGAAGTATGGGCTACTATTATTTCATTGGATTGTTGTTAGAATTAAGTGACATAATTAATGTAAAACCCTCAGCATACTACCTAGCCTACAGTAAGTATTGAGTAGATATTAGCTTTATTATTATTATTATTATTATTATTCTGTTTAACAGGTAAAAAGATTTAGTGGAAAAGAAAATAGTCATAGTCATAATTATTGTTACATATTTAAAGCTTATGAGGCAGCATTAGAATGACCTCTGTTTTTTAAAGATGAAGAAAGGGAGGTTTAAAGAGGTTAACTAACTGGATGGGGTCAGACACCAAGGAGGCGATGCACGGATTAAACGCCTGGGAAGCCTGCCTGCAGAATCTGTGTCGTTCAGACCTTGATTCTCGAGCTCCTGCTCCTGCGAGGCAGCGTGAGGGGAGTTTTGGTCTGGTAGGGAAGACAGACATGGAATTCGGGTTCACACGGTCCTAGTTCCCATCCTGGCTTTACCACTTACCTGGGCAGGATATTCAATCCTCCAGAGGTTATGTTTCCTTATCTGTAAGATGGGGACAATAATACCTCCTCCGTATGGTTGTGGTGGGAAGTAAGAGGTAACATAAGTAAAGCTCCCAGCGCAAGGCCTGGCCCTTGTAGCTATTCAATACATTTTCTGTTTCTTCTTCTTTCTCTCCTTCTTGACATTTTGAGCTAAAGGTTATACTTTAAGTGTGTCTAATTAGTCTGTGATGTGAGTTGAAATGCAATGTTGAGACCAGAGAAGCCACCTGTAAGAGTCACTATTGCGTTGACCTGCCTTTGTGTTATAAATAACCAAACATGACTGGCATCCGCGACATGGGAACACCTGGCACGACTTACTCATGACCACTGTCAAAGCAGCGTTTCTAAGTTGATGGAGTTCTTCCTACAAGTTGTGGCAGGTTCCGTCTTTTGCCAAGGAAAGTCTTTTGCCAAGTAGGTGGGGGTGAGCGAGGAATTTGAGATTGCAAATTTAGTCTGAGTTGAGCATCTGGTTGTGCATGTGAGGAGCAGAGAATGCCTGGACTTTGAGCAAGCATTCTGTCAGCCTTTTGAAGGTCATACCCCTCTTTGATGGGCATGCCACTAGAATTTTCCTAGGATTGTTTTATTTTAGTCTTTGGGCTGAGTCTGTGATCACACAATCTGTGGTTGAAAATAGCATGAATTATTGGGTCAGAGACAACATTAATGTCCCAAGATGTTGATAAAGCCAGCTACCAGGAACTCATAGATTGGAAACCCCTTCCCAGACTTGGCTCCTCATTTGGCACAGGTGATATGATACGTTTCAACAGTGAGTAAGAGAAAACATCAGCCTCTTGCATATGTTGTAACCTTCAAGTAAGCAGTACACAGGCTACACTTTCCTTTTCTTCCTTTTAAAATTTTAATCAAGACGTGTTGCCTTACACAGAGTGGGTGATCTCTGCAACTTCACTGCTCCCTCTGAGGGCAGCTGCTGACCAGTGCAGCAGTGAGGCAGTCTGCCCCTCCAGTGTCTAACTTGTTTTATAGAAGGAAATTCAGGTTAGATTTACTCAAATACCTGCTTCTTCACAAAGTCTGTGAGGATTCTATTTGTCCATCCATGCATCTATCATGCATGCATCCATCCATCCATGCAAGCATTTGTTGAACTACTATATTTCAAAAACTGAGAATTTTGCTCAGGCTACAAAGATGAACAAAACAAGGTCTGTCCCTTAAGGTATTCACCCACTGATAGGGGAGATGGATGTGAAAACAAATGGTGTTAGGGCATTTGCTGACTAGTAGGGGAGACAGATATAAAAACAATGGTTTGAAAAATAATGATAGGGGAACATGCAATGCCAAGGGAACTCCAAGGAACATGTTGTCTTTATTTGGTGTTTACTGAATTCTAAGTTTGCAAATGCTGATGTATCATTGTAGTAGTAACAATTTTTAGGAGGAAAAAGAGGAGCTACATCTACTTCAAATGTAGTCATTTATTGTATGACTCGTTCTGACTTCAGCAATGAGAAGGGCTGAGACCCTTGTGCCTTGCTTTTAAGACAATGCAGACACGGGAAGGCAGGATTCCAGAGAAATTTCTCACAGTGCTGTTCCAGTGTGGTTTTCTGTTGAGAGGCATATACAAATTTAGGGAAGGTCTTGCTGGGATTTGGCTCCCTGGAGTAGCAAAGATGGCACTTCTAGATGGGTGAGGACTCAGCAGGTGACAAAGAGGAAGGTGGTCATTGAGCACAGAGCTGAGAGTAGGTGGAGCCTTGAGGGAGGGGCCTGAATTCCCCGAGTTCATCCCTAGTGAGAGTCCCAGAGGCTGAAAGAAGCCCCTCAGACCTTGTCCAAGGCCCTTCCCTCTGTCCTCCAAACAAGGGGGCTCCAACCCCAGTCCAGGAAGTCAGTGTCTCAGAAAGGAGTACTCAATTGAGAGTCTTTCCCTGCAGAGAGACTTGGAAAAGCTATGGGTTGCAAGTCTTTTAGATGAACCCACCCCTGGGCTCCTGCTGGGAAGTCATCAGGGCCTGAGGGTCATATACAGTAACTTTGAAAATGTACATCCTTGTTGCCTTCAAATAAAACTTCAAAGGTAATAATCCAGCAGTTGCATAGAGGTCAGTGTCCTTCTGACCTGTGGACAGAAGCTGAAACGGGCAGGTGTCAGGCAACCTTCTGGACTGTAGATTAAGCCTGTTGAGGGTGTGGTTGATTTGAATGTAATTAGGACCCCAGTGGAAAGGTCTCAAGTCTTGTGAGTCATGAGAGGCACTGTGACTTTAGTGCAGAAAACAGGGGCTTTGGACCACTACTGGCTGTTCTTTTATGTAGACAAATTAAGGTTGGGTAAATAACTTCCATGAGCCTATAAAAACCATGAGAACAGGCTATCATGAATAATAAATTATGAGATACAAACCAGAATAATGCCTGGCAAAAAAAGATTTATTTTCAGAGTGTCCCTGCTTGATATGGCAGCCAGTCATTAAATAATTCTCCAGTGATTCATCCTCAGGAATAACAATAGTGAACCTTTATTGAGTGTTTATTATGTGCCAGGTTATATTGCCTCCTTTACATATGTTATCCCGTTCACTCCGTACAATAAGCCTTTGGGATAATAGTATATCCCTATTTCATGGATAGATAAGGCAACTGAGGCTCAGACAGGTTCAGTAATTTGCCCAAGTTCACAGAGTTAGCAAGTGTTAGAGTGAGGATTCTCTCCTAGGTGGTCTGACTCTGGAGCACATGTGTCTAGCAACAATGTTATGACATATGTGGACTTGATAAGTGAGGACACCCAGAACTGTGGCATTCTCTCCTGCATACTGTAGGACCACTGTAGGCTGTGGTCAAGTGAGCATTGAAGGGAACAAGGTACCATTATGGCATCTGATAGGTCTATAGGGTCGTGAACATGAGACCCAGAATTCTAGGCAATGAATTAGGATTTCCATAGACTGGCAAAGGGCTGTATTGTGTGACTTTAAATGTAGTGTGAAGGGTGGACTGAGTGAAGGTCATAGAAGGACTGTCCACAGTCACACAAGTAGTGGCTCCCATGTAACTAGAAAGTCTGGGGAAGGGTGTTGTTGTTTAGATTCTTCACTATTCAAATCCACTGAGCGGAAGCAGAGATACTATTGTCAGTGACATCTCACCTGCACCCACAGGCTGACAAGATTTAGATTCCATCATTTTTAACCATATGAAGGCTCTCACTTCAGTATCCAGACGGGTGAGAATTGTGGGCCCAGGAAGTCAAGGAGGCTGGTTCACTCTTTGCAGTCTGAAGTTGTCACATTGGCCTCAAAGTAGTTGCTTCGATTGAGAAAATTTTCTTATGATATTGTAAGTCCTGGACTTCAGTGTGAGACGTAGACTCAGTTTGTTTCCTTTTCCTGAACTACAGGTTATCATAGTTGTGTTCAATGATATCACAGATATACCTGATCAGACAGACACTAAACATCTACGCAGGCTTTCTGCCCTGCTGATTATTGGATAGTAGGATATGCTGGCAGAGGGAGCCCTATTCCTGTCCTCAGGATATTTTAATTTTGATTAAAGAGAAAACCAAAACACCACTAGTTGTTTTAAGGGTTAAGATCACATATAGCAAAATGGAGTTGATTGAAACATTTTATGAGGAAACTCAGGAAGTTTTACTGGCAAAATTATTTCAATGTTTACAGGTCTGAATACTTGACATTTGGATGTGAGCCTAACTGAATGGTTGTGAACAGAGAATGATGATTAATAACTATTTCTCCAGAGGTGGTAATGTTTAGGAGAGTTGAAACAGGGCCTTTTTACATTTTAACACATTTACTAATAGACTGGATGAAAGGACAAATAACATGTGATACAAATAGTCATTAAAAACCACCATGATAATGAAGAGCAAATGGTATTGGGTTGCCTCTGTGTCACCTAAGAGAAGTCAAATGATGTCTTTGAACTCAAGTAAAACATTTTTTCAAAAAACTATTGAAAGCTTATTATTTTCCATGTACTTGTTAAGAGATTTACATATGTCAACTTGTTTTGTTCTTACTATATATAATCCTATGAGGTAGATGCTATTATAATCTGCATTTAATCCTGAGGAAATGCAAGCTCAGAGAGGTAAATAGACTTGCTCAAGTTTGCACAGCCACTATTGACAAACCTAGAGTTCCAACCTTTGAGTCTCTGACTCCAAAGCTAATACCTTTATGCACTCCTCCCATCTATTTTATGGGGATGGTGGTTGGGAGTAATGTGGGATTTGTGCATGCAGCATACCTCAGAGATGGGGTTCCAAAATTATCATTACTAATGAGGACTTTACGTGACTTACTTGGGGGTGACTGAAGCTGTCTCTCTGGTCAGCAGTAGCTCTCTTGCACACATCCACAGGCACAGGTGTTAAATCTGCTGCCTTGAGCTCAGCCAGATGTGGTGGACGAGGGGACTCAGCTCCAGAGGTGGAATCCAGTGAGGGGCATGGCGGTACAGTGAGAGATTGTTGGCCAGCCCCCTCTCCTCTTGGTGCTGTGGTCTTTTTGGCCCGTATCAATTAAATCTTTGGCCAGAAGTACTTCTCAGCCCCTGGTATTTCTTAATTCAGTGAAGAATTAAGCTCACAAGCTTCAGAGTTAGAGGCATAATCAACATGTCTCAAAATCACTTCTCTCCTTCTGAGGCTACAGACTGGTTTGTTTACCTTTGGATTCTGTGGCTTAAGTACTGCAGCAAATTGTTCCTTGAATTTTTTTTTCATCCTGTGCTTCTCTCTCTCTCTCTCTCTCTCTCTCTCTAGCCCTTCTAATTGTTCCATCATATCCTCTAATGTACTCCCTCCCCCTCCTGCTTGTTCGGGCCCTCTTCCCGAGTAACCTCTGAAAAACGGTGCTGAGTGGTTTTGTCAGCGCCATCTCGTCACCCGGGACCCAGCACCGAGCTTCTTGAATGGAGGAGACGTGCTGGAAATGCTAAGTACACCGAGCTGGTGTTGGATTCGGCTTCTGATCTGCATACTTGAAACCAGCCATCCCTGGGCCCCCATGGTTCATGCTGGTGTTCGGGGCCAGGTACAAATCAGACCTTCGTATTCTTCAGAAAGTGTCAGCATTCACAAAAGTTGAGTGTGAGTGAGCAACTCGTATTTTTATAATTTCATTTAAATAATATAATTTATTACCATAAATTTACATGTTACTCTACTGCAAATCAAGCCGTACCAGGCTGAGTTCCAAGCACAAAGTGTATCCCTTCTGAATATTATCCTTTTCATAGAGAGTCTTAGGAGGGACATAGACTGTATTTTACATTTTAAGAAGTCATTTATTTTCAGAACATTCAGGTTTTCAACCACTGTGATTATTTGTCCAGTCTTCCCAAGATCCCACAGAGCAGGCAATGTCCAGCTGGATGGGATAGCGCAGCTCATTTATTTATTCACCGTGTGCTATTGAATAACTTCTCTGTTCCCGGCCCTGCGGAGTGTGAGACGTGTGGGGAGAGTGGGAATGGACTGGGCTGAGGCTTTGACTGTAGCGTGTGTCACTTGACTCCGCACTGAAGAGCCCAGGTGCCCAGGGGTAAAACCACTTAGCAGTCGGCACAGGGAAAATCTCTTCTCACGAAGTGGCTGATTCGACACCGCAGAGAGAGATTTATGACCGAAGGACACAGGGCCCCGCCGACACTCCCCTGGCTGCTTCAGGGCTGCCTGCCTCCTGGAGCCTGCTCACTGGCGTACACTCCTACCTGTTAGAACCCGAGGTTCTTTTAGGTGCCACCACCCAGAGGACCACAAGAGGGTGCTTTCCTCCTTTCAGGTTATGACTTTTTGAAATGCAGCTCCTCGTGCTTTTTAGATCCAAGTTTCTGGGCCCTGAGAAATGCACTGCATCCAGCTGTGGGCCAGCAGACTTGATTCTAGGGGAGAGAAAGGCGTAGATTTTTCAGTGTATGTTTATTTATCTGATGTCCATTCCCTCTGTTGAGCTATGAGCTCAGAGGACTTAGAGGTCTTGTCTCTTGCTCATCCTGCTTTCCTGTGAATTGCTCAAAGTCTGGCACATACAAAGCCCATCATAAATATTTGTGATTTTTAAAGAACTGTCCTTCCCTTGAAGTCCTAACTCACAGGTTTTCAACTTTTCTGCCCATTAGAATCACTGAGGTCAGCGGTCCTGGGATTCTCAGTCAGTTCCTGGGGCAGGTCTGGGAATGTGACTCTGAAGAGCTCTTGTGTTATTCGGATTTGAGGCCTGCTGTCCAGCTGTCCCAGCACTGAACACAGCTATTTTATCTTGCTCCTCTGGCCTTTCGGGCCTGTGGGTTCTCAGCTGCTTGGGCAACAAGAACCTGCCACTGAGATCCCTTCAACATGACCAAGCCCCTGTCCCATCCTCCTCCTCTTCTTCTTCTCAGGAGCATCTCTTCTGCCATCCCGTCCTATAGGAGCAGGAAATGTCCCCAGAGATGCCTTCACCTGCTGGTCCTGGGAGGACACTGGGGAAGGTACCTGCAGCATAACAAGATCCTGGCTGCCACCCACGGGGGTTAGCCTCTTCTGCAGGCTGGGACATTGTGGACAGGTGCCACCTACTTCAGTCACACTAAAATACTGCAATAATCACTGATACTGAGATAGAGACTTTTCCAAAGTTGAGCAGGGCCTTTCTCTCATAGCAGAGGCTTCCAATAAAACTGCCTCCTGAGAGAATCTGTTTTCCATGTTTTTGAGAAGGAAATATATATGTGCATCATGATGACTTTGAAGGAGAATGACTTTTGGTAAAGAGGAGTCCTTTCGTTATGTGGTTGGGCATTGCTGGAGTAGAAGACATGGTACAAAAAGCGTGGGCCTGGGATCAGATGGCCCCGTACAAAACCCCTAACCTGTGTGTGCACCTCCTTCACTGGGTGTGTCTGTGGGCAAATGAGTTAACCCCTTCGAGTCTTAATGTCCTTATCTACAAGGCTGGAGAATAATATTTCACATGGTTATAAAATAACTCTGCTCTGCACAGACCTGCTTTAATTAGTTATAAAGTTGTGAGCTCATAATCAGTGACAATACAAGAAATAGTGTTTGAAATATATTTGAGATTCTATTTAAAAATGTTGTAGAGGAAGATGTTTTGTCTATCATGCAATGTTTCTCCTCGTTGAAGAAAATTCTTATTTGGTCTTAATACCAAGAACAGCTTCTCTTCTCTTCTCTTAACTGTGCTTTAATCTTACGGACTTGGTGATTTGTATAATTGATGGGTTTTCCTTCTTTGAATTAATTGCTAGAAAGCCTGGAGTCAAGTGTGTGGTCCACCAGTGTCAAATTGCACACATCCTGATGCCATGAAGCTTTGGCCTCCTACCTGGTCCATTTACACGCTTGCCATTGTTTCTTAAACTTGCGCTCACTTTTCATTTATGTGGTCGTGTTTTACTCCTGTAAGCTGGTTTTTAGCACTTCTGAACAAAACACGCTACAAAAATTGATTACTAAATAAAGTAACAGGCACATTTAATTAAAAGCAGTTTTTACAAGGCCTGGCCAAAAGTAGGTATATAACATACAAGTTTTATATTTTCTTAGTAAACAAGGACAGTAAACAAGTCTAATCATCCTTTGTGGATCTACGTTAGTCCCTCATGGCTTATATTAGGAAGGAGGTAGTAAAGTGATTTGCACTGTAGACAGGTTTCCCAAGCTGGAAAGGTGTTACTGTATTGGATAGGGGTATGCCTAACTGCAAAAGAAGCTGAGAGCCCAAATGGTCCAATCTTGGCATGAATTCCCTAATAATAAGCTCAGCCTAGACCAAAAATAATTTCAAAGTGATTTCGATCTTTACTTGTCTCTCTGAAAGCACATTATAGGACAACTTGTCCTTATCTGTCCACAACATATCATAAAATCTTGCTGCTTTTCCTTTTCACTTCTCTTTTTCTCATAACCTCCAGGCATATCTATTGTCAACTGTGTATGCCCGCTTCTGCACCCTACCTCCCAGCTCTTTATCAAGTAGACTGACCAAGCTTCGCCAGTTAGAGTCTCCCTGCTTCCTCACACCTCTGGGCTTCTTTCCTGTTACTCATTCTCTGATTCTGTGTCATAAAAGATTTATGAAGTAGGCTGACAAAGACAATGCTTTGCTTGTGGGTGGGTTAGGGAATTTTCACATGTTAATAAATCTTCTCTGTCACCCGGGAAATGAAGGGTGATTAATGTTGTGTGGTTGAAGAGGAGAGAACTCTGGAATGTGGCTCTGCCTCAGGAAGACACTCGAGGCACGTTTAGGCAAAGGTCAGAGCTGTGCTCTTCTCTCCTGCCTCTACCCAAGCCTCCTCGGCCCCAGGATGAAGGACTTAATGGCATCTGTAACCTGGGAGTAGAGTTACAATCATCTTGTGTTGGACGGGCTCAGAGTCGGGGGATTATGATAGGAGTGAATGATCTGCCCTACTCTTGGTTTTCTGTGGATGGCGTGGGAAGGGCCACCCAGGCTGTCCAGCCTCTGGGTGGAGTAAGGGAGGGGATATTGGTATAATGAAGTCACAGCTTCATTATGCCCAGTTTGCTAATGGAAAGCGAAAGCAGCCATACACTGGTTATGTTCTTGTTCTGAGAAATCCAGAAAATGGTGTGTCAGTTTATTGTGCGCCTGTATGTGTATGTATTGTTACATCATCTTTCAGGTGCCTGGTCCAGACTCTGACTTCAGGATCACAGTTGAAGAGAAATAGAATGAGAGCTAAGCCAAGACAGAAAATTGAGCCACAGAAATGTTGACTTGGTACCATGGGGCTAATTAATTAATACGATCACTTAAAGTTGAAGTGATATGTTTTCCCCTCTCATTTTAGGTCACATTCTTTTCATCAGTGAACATTAATTGAGTGCCTACTTGCCAATTCTGCTAAGTGCAGAGAACATTAAGGCGGCCCCTGCCCTCTAGGAACTGAAGTACGGAGACAGTGAAAGAGGTGAATGTTACAAGGACAATTGGAAAGTGACGTGCTCAGCGCCATACTTGAGGTATGAACAGAATGTCATGGGAACCCTGAAGAGGACCAGACTGGCTCCCCAGACCTGGGAGGGTCACAGAGGAGGACACTGGGGCTTGGATTTAAGGATAAGGAGGCATTTGCTCATTTGCTGGGGTTATATTTACCAGATTATAGTTTAACCACACTACCTCATAAATATTAGACATCTTCTGGCCAAATATGGTCTTAACATTTGGTCTTTTGGTTCTGTAGTTAGTGACAGACCATAGTAGCATCCCAGGAATGTTCTTTTGAGCTGAAGAATTTAAAATAAGTCATACATAGTCAGAGACAAACCACATTCTTGGGGCTTAGCAGATACATGCTCTGGTACATTGTTGATGAGGTTTATGGAAGACTTCACTTGGGCCACCCAGTATTTACTTCCTGTGGCAATAGCACCATACAAACCATGTACTGACCATGTATTAGCTGGGAAAGATGGTCATTCTTTCATCAGAGCCAGTGGAGAAGCTCCAGGTCCAGGCCGTTGCAGGAAGGTGCTGTCACCGGGGGTTCTGGCAGTGCCTAGGACTCTGCACAGTCAGTGGGGATTCCCTCCAAACAGGAGTACGGTTGTTGGATTACAGCCTGACTCTGGAGGTCTTGCTGGACACTGACAGTCAGCATCACCACTCCAAAGGGCAGCACGGTGGCACTGTGTCCCTGAGGCCTTCTTAGCACTCCAACATACCTCTTCCCATTCTTTAACATAAACTCTGATTTAGAGCTTTGTATTTCTTTCTTAGTGTTTCTTATAAAAGTGACCATTAAATACGAGGTTTTAGTGACTAAAACAGTTGGAGGCCACAGCCAGGCTGACAGCTTTAGTAGAGAGTTTATTTTCATGTTTTTCCCCTCCAGCCTGGCTCAGCTTTAAATTAGATTGTAATAATCATAACAAAGTTTCTCCCTGCCCTTATGTGAAAGCACATTGCAGGCCTGGCATCTTCCGGGGACCTTATTTGTCACAGAATCCCACACCATTTTAGAGCTTTCATCTCCCACATTTTCCAAAGTTTTATGGGTGTTTGTTTTCTAAGCAACATGTCAGAAACCACTGTTCAAAACAACATGAATTCTCTGGGTCATTGAATAGATCTTGAGGAGAAGCATTGTCTGCATTGTTGTGGCTCTCACTGTACTAGTGCTGGAACACCCAGTAACGTAGGTTAGTTAAGGTATCGGTTCTGGAGCCTTATTATCTGGGTATAGTTCCCACCCTCATCACTGACTAGTTGTGTGACCTTAGGCACTGTGCTAAACATTTCCATGTTGGGGTTCTCACCGCTGTGAAGAGACAACAGTGGTAGTGCCAATCTCGAAGGTTGACTGGAAGGATTCAATGACTAAGAATATTTAAAGCACTTAGAATGGTTCTTTGCAGTGGCAACTGCTTTAAAAATGGTAGCTGTTGCTATTGGCTTAGAACAGAATGGTCCAGTACTCATTGAATAACTCCACTGTCTTTATATATGTGTGCTTGCTAATGATATGGTTAGAGGACTTTAAACTCTGGAAAAATATTTTCAATTGCAACTACTTAGAATTGTAATTTTCTAGAGACAGTAGGAGGCAGAGTAGCTTAGAACATTGGGATATTGAGATATTGGGATATCGAGATATCTCTGAGATATTGAGAGCATTTGGTTTGGAGTCAGAGCAGCCGAGGCCCAGTTCTGTTACTTGTGTGCCCTCTTGGTGGTTTCACTCCCTCATCCGTGAAATGGAGTTGATTCCTTACAAGAATCTCATGAAGACAGTGGATGTGAATGTTTGGGACACATACCAAATACTCAAAACAATTGTGTGTGGGGATGGGGAGAAATTGATTGATTGGGGTCAGATCTGTTTATGGTTATTTCCCTGGTAACAAGCTACAGAGATGGGACTTTGCTCAGGGCAATAGGCCTCCGAGAGCAAAAGGGAAACACTCAATTTTTTTTAAACTTCAAGAATGTTGACAAATTACAAAACTTAGAAGGGCAAATGGCAATTTGTTGCTGTCAGTATAAAAAACATAAGTGTGGGTGGACAGTTTAGTTCAAATGAGTCATCCTGGATGTGTTCTGTCTCATCCAGGAATTCCACTTGCATAAGATGGGGTGACATCAGCAGAAGAGAAGGACCCAGTCTTTCTTCCTACTGCTGGAAACAGTGATGGTGGCCGTGCTGGCCCCGGGCTTATTCACTGGTTCAAGATTCTGAAACTCCAGTGGGTGTAAAATCCAAGTGGGGGACTTGTTCAAAGGGTACCTTCCAGTGCCTCATTCCCAGAAATTCCAATTCAGTAGGTTGTTGAGGTGTCCTGGGAGTCTGCTTCTTTCCTGGCTTTCTAGGTGCTTCTGCTGCAGATGGTTAGAAAATGGAACTTTAAGACTGGGCAGAATCAGTTCCCCTGCAGCAGTCAGCTGCCCATCCACCAGCCTTTTCCAGCATGACAGTTTGCTTCCAAAAGGCAGAAACGAAAAAGCCAGTTTTGCTTTCTTTTTTTAACACTGATGTGTAAGAGAAGGTTGCCTCTTGCACACCCCCAGTGGGGGACCTGGCCTGCAACCCAGGCATATGCCCTGACTGGGAATCGAACTGGTGACCTTTAGGTTCACAGGCCAACACTCAATCCACTGAGCCATGCTAGCTGGGCCAGTTTTGCTTTATTTTGGGCCAGGGCACTATTTAATAACCTACATTAATTGTTCCTACAACACTGCACGGATGGCAGTATTAATTCCATTTGACATTAGAGGAACCAGGGACACGAGGAAGATTTTTTAGGGGTGCAATGTGGTTTGCAGCAAGCTTGAATTATGGGCAAACATTACATAGGTCCTTCAGTTTGTCCCCAGCCATCTGGGTACTGCTAAACACATCTGTTTCTTCTCCTGAAGAGGATGCTCCAAAGCTGCCATGCAATTTAAATTATGTCAAGAGAGAGGCTTCCAGTTGTCCACTTCCCTGGTTCATAGGGATGGTTCTGGGGAGCCTTGGTTCACCGTGATTGGCATTCATTCAGGGCCCAAGTACTTAACTCTGAATTTTGATTTGGGCATTTGCCAGGACCAATATTCTGCCAGGGTCTTCCCAGTCTGTTCTCTGTTGTTTTGCTCCTGAAGATTTACAGCTAATGAAGGGATAAAGAAAGGTCACAGCGAGAGGCGGCAGCATGTGGTGGTGACTCACGGTCTGGGCCTGGTGTGGAGCCAGTTTGGGCGGAACACTCGCCTGGCTGCCGTGCTTGTTTCCACGTGGCTCTGACCCACGGCCCTGCTGGGTGCAGGTTTTCGCCTGTTGCTGGTCAGAGGGAAGGCCTTCTCCTTCTCCCCATCCTACTGTTATGGACTCAGGTCAGGCCAGCGAAGCCTAGTGGCCATTTGGCAAAGAATCCCACGGGATAGAGGCTCAAGAGCTCTGGAGACAGTGGGATGGGCTGGTCCTGGGAGGGGTCAGGTCTTAGAGACCAGCCCCAGTCACCAGCTAGTGCACATAGATAGCGGAGACTGAAGGAACTTGGCAGATGCTGGTACTGGCAGGAAGAGTTTCTCAACCTTGGCACTCACTGACCTTGGTTTGGGATCAGTTAGATAATTTTTTATTGTGGGAGGGACTGTGCTGGGCATTGTGGAATGCTTAGCATCCTTGGCTTCTATTCACTAGGTGTCAATAATATACCCCCAATGCATCCCTTTGCCCCCTCCTCCCCCCAACTAATTCAACCAAAAAGTCTCCAGACATTGTCAGATGTCCTCTGGAAGCAAAGTAACCTGTGTTGAGAACCACTGTGGTAAGGTTGAGTTCCAGCCACGTGGCCAATGTTAAGAAGATCTATCCTCCATGTTTCCTCATCTTTTTTGATCATCATCATCGTCGCTAAAATGTATTGAGCACTTACTCCCTTTTGCACTCATTATCTCGTTTATCCACACAACAGCCCTATGATGAAGAAACTTTTGTTGTTCAAATTTTATGCACAAGAAAAATGGACTTTACAAGAGTAAAGGTCGCACACCTGATTTGGGGGACTTAAGCACAGGTGTCTTCCTTGCCCTATTGCCATATGTAGTGGAGCTGTAATTCAGAGTCTGTGAGAAGAGATGTGGTGCAGGACAGAGCTGTCCTGTGGTGTCAGGGGGCTGCCGGTGGGAGGTAGACCTCCATTCCAGGGCTGGGACTCGGGAGTGCAACTGTAGACCCTGTGAAGGGGATTGCGAGCTTAGAGAAACTTGGATAACTTGATTAAGACAGAAATCCAGCTACAGAAGCTGAGATGCAGGTTGGGGATTTGCCACAGGTAATCTACCTAATATCCTCTATCCATTCATGACACCTGACCCCTGAGATGTGACACCCAGTGTGAGTCCAAATGTGCCTTTTTCATTTCAAATACTGTCCATCGGACTGTGGTCTTGCAGCCCAACCTCCATTTCTTTCCTAGGGCCAGCCCTTCTCCTGCCTGAATCTGCTTCTTCCACTTGCCCCCAGCAGCCTTGGGTTGGGGACATGTCTGTTCAAAGCACTGCACAAGACATGGCTGCAGGCCATCTCTGGCACACTAAGGAACATGTGACAACAGAAGCTGGTGTGAGCCCAGCCCAGGTCTGTGTGAAACACTTAGGATGTGTGGGAACCAATGGTTCTGAATGAATGCCAATAGTCAGTGCCAACACTGGGAAGGCTTGTTTGGTAGCAACTGTACTTTTTAAAGGAAGGCCAGGGCCTCTGAGATGGGGTGGTTCCCTCAATATCAAGGATCCCAGGTGGAGGTGAGGAAGATGCTACTTGAAATCCAAATGAGCCTCTCCAGTGGGCCTTCAAGGATATTTTCTCTTAATGGGGCAGGAGGGATTTTAGAGAGCACAGTTGTTTTGCAGTCTGCCTGAGACTTAGAACCGAATGGCCTTTGTCTGGCAAGTGACATCATCAAATAGCACTTCCATTGCACAGACCTCTCCTCTCTCCCTACCAATCAATTTGCACTCAAACCCACACGCAGTGTGAAGGCTGCAAGTACTCTTGCAGAATGGACAATTCCAGCTGAGTTGCACAGGGCCTGCCTGGGACCAGCAATAGTTGGGGGGCTTCTGCTGCTTACATGCCTGGTAGGCACTGACATCCCCCCAAGCCTCCTCAGGGCATTAAAGTATATCTGGTACAGTCACTAGGCAGGATGCAGTGTTCCTACAAGACTCTGGCATCATCCGTGTGACTCTTCCCAGGCCCTGAATCCCCTTTGCCCTGCCCTGGTGGTCCTGCCCTCTCCAGAGGATACTGCAGTTGATTCTTGCTGGTTCAGTGAGGTGTCATTTAGAGGGCATCCAAAAATGGCAAGCCTGCTCATTGGAACTGTTTTGCTTTTGCTTGCTCTGTTATTTTTAACATGTCTTTTAAATATTAAAAAATGAATGCTTATTGAAGACAAATTAGAAAATACAAATAAACAACAAAGAAAAGAAAAAGAAAAATTGTCTCATATTCTCACAACTCAGATATAGCCACTGCTAACATTTTGGTTAGTTCCTGTGTTTTTGTTATATTTTTTACAAAGGGAAGGGATAGGAGAAATTACCATATGACGTGTGGCATAATCTGGGTAGATTATTCAAAATGATGCTTAAATAAATCTTTTGATTTTTTTGGCAAATGGACCCTGATAATATTTCAAGATATATATGGTTTTGGAAATATAAGAAATGCTTTTTCTTCTTGCTGATAAAGGGTAGATCTACATGGGAGTGTGTGGGCGTGTGTGTATGTGCATGTGTGTATAAACGGACTGTCTGTGGCTCCTGGAAAAGAAATTCTGTTGTTAGATTTGCTGACTCACTGCCAAACCCTACTGCCGGGAGCAGATTTTGAGATATTCCAGCCAAACATTTGGCCCTCACAGCTTAGTGGCCACTGTGACAGACTTCCCCTCACACCTCACCTTCTCACGTCCTCCTCCCTGGCACGTGGACATATCTGGCGTTTTGTTCATTTTGCCTCCTCTTCTCCTATTTCTTTCACTTACCCTTTAGCAAGTCTCAGATTCATACCAGTACCACACCCCAACTCCCTGACATACAATGTGAGTAACACCCAGACACTTACTTTTGGAGGTCGCTGTAGGAATTCGCCGTCTCCATCTAAGACCTCGCTTGTTCACAAGTGCACCTTCTCCAGGCTCCAGCACTGTGACGAGGAGGCCTCGGGGAGGGAGCGCTCCTCAACCCCTCTGCTCACAGCCTCTCCTGCTGTGGCTGCCTGTTTCCTTTCCTAGCCCAGGTCAGACCAGGGCACACAGCGGACCGCAAGGCTGCTCACCGCTGAGGTAGATGTGCTTGGTGGGCTGAGGGAGAGAAGCCACAGCACTTCATGGATGATTCCTCCCCACACTGGGTAAAAGATAATTTTGTACAGACTGGCATGGCCAGTAATGCGTTCCAGGGCCATTGTTCTGAACACAGTAAAAACAGAAGTGTCTAGCTCTAGTCAGCAAAGAGCTGGGCGCAGGGAGAGGTGCTGTAGTCCGCCTTAGAGGGTCAGGGGCACGGAGGGGCTGGGGCAGCCAGGACTCTCTGTGCAGAGCTCATTTCCCAGCTCCCCGGCTCTCCCTCCTCCTGCGTTCAGTTTTCTGGGTTGAAAAGTTTGGAAGGGATCCTAAGCTAACATGAGGCTGACAATAATTGCTTTCTAAGTTCCAGCAAATGGTGTTCTAAGCACTAGTCACATAGTCACTCATTTAAACCTCACAGAAACCTCATGGGGAGATCAGCCACCCCTGTTTTACAGGTTTGGAAACAGAATATAGACTTTAAGAGACTTCCCCAAGGTCACACAGCTGTTCCACCACAGAAGGAGCATTGAGGCCGGGAGCCTGGCTCCAGATACCACACTCTGCTCTGTTGCAATAAAATCAGGTGATAAGTTCCACTCAGAGCTCTGCTAATAACTTGCTGTGTTATCCCAGGTAACTCATGCCACCTCTCTGGGCCTCAGTTCCATCATTTGGCTAAAAACTTCTATGATCCTATGGATACATTTGTGCCATCCTCCTCCCCAACCCTGCAACTTTTAGATGCAGCTAGAGAGAAAACTGTACTTTGCCGCCGAGGAAATGGAGATGAGGAAACGGAGACGAGGTTTGCATCTGGCTCTTCCTTCGGGCATGACTCTGCAGCAGGGCCCCTGCCATCAGCAGAGAGAATTCCTTTGTGGCAGCCAATCTCGTCAGGCCAGTCCAGCTTAATGATAAAGAGCAGCTCACTATAACTTTCACAAGAAAAGACTAAAGAGAGGGCAATCCAGAGAAATGACGGCATTC
Source organism: Tonatia bakeri (assembly GCA_004024845.1). NCBI lineage: Eukaryota > Metazoa > Chordata > Mammalia > Chiroptera > Phyllostomidae > Tonatia > Tonatia bakeri. The sequence continues at coordinate 165,845 of PVIA01000237.1, read as the reverse complement.
TTGTTAGGAAGTGTACCATTCCACGTTTCCAAGAAAGTATTTTAATCCACAGAACAAGGACATGTTTAAAAGGAGAGATGTATGCTTTAGAGCAGGGGTATCGAACTCATTTTCACCGGGGGCCACATCAGCCTATGGTTGCCCTCAAAGGGCTAAAATAATTTTAGGACTGTATAAATGTAACTACTCTTTAACTGTTAAGGAGTTGAAATTACATTTGGCCCTTTGAAGGCAACCGCTAGGCTGATGTGGTCCCTGGTGAAAATGAATTTGACACCCCTGCTTTAGAGGATGAAGCACTAAATTGGATGAGAGACTTGCCTTTTTCCTGCTGATTTGCCATATGTTCCCCTCCAAGACATTTTAGGTTTCTTTTTCTTTGGGGTGGTTGCTCATGTTAAGGCTTGAAGAACCACCAGTGTATCTCCCCACAAACATTGGTTCCTAATGATATCATCCGACTTCAGGAAGGGAGGTTTCTTGGCACCTCATCTGTTGCCAAGTCTGCCAGGGGTCCTGCAGCCCTTAACCCTGTGGGTTGAGCCTCATTCGCTGGCCCAGTCAGTGGTCTAAGCTGCTTCCAGCAGTGCTGGGATCTTGGTGTGCTGGGACCCTGCTCCGGAGGAAGGCTGCTGTTGATCTGAGCAACACAGACCCATCCCCCCATGGCTCTTGTCCTGGTGATAAGCTCAACTGAGACTGAGTGAGCTCTTTGTGATGATGGTGATAACAACACAGAGGATGGGACAAAGTGTGGACATTATTGGTGACTCATCATCACCATGGAATAACTTCACAATATATTGAGGAGGGACCATGCATATACAGGGGTAGACAAACGTAAGCTTACAGAGTTTATTCTTATATTACTATTTAATTATTGTATTATTTATTTGTGTTACAACTGTAAACCTACAGTTGCCAACCTCTGTATTGGTGAGGTTAGTTCTATTCTATTTGATGCTATATTATACTTGGGACCAACTCTCAAATTCTTTATGTCTCAAAGCAAAATCCATCCCTTTTATTTTTTTCCTTTGAATAGATAAGCTTTACCCACAGTCATGTTCTAGTCATTAGGAAAAAAATTAAACCTGAATTTCTGCTCTCACCCTTTTACAGTGTCTTTGTTTCCTGCCTTTCATTTCCTGAACTCCAGGACTCACTCTAGTCTCTGCGCTGACTTTGGGGGAATGCCCCAATGCTCAGTTTTCATTTGGTGAGATCATCACTGCGTAAATGTCTCAGCAGTGTGCCCAGGAAGAGAGCAAGTGTTTGTCCTGATGTTGGAGAAGGTGAGCCCAGAAACGGTGCTGAGGTGGGGGGGCAGGTAATGCCAGAAGGGAAGACTGGAGTCAGACTGAGAAAAGTCCCATGTGTCACATTATGATAAAATTAGAGTTTAAGCTGTAAATAACAGGAAGCTCACAGAAAGCTTTACACAGATATTTCACACACACACACACACACACACACACACACACACGCACACATGTTTATTTAATAAGGTCTAATTGGATAAGTACCAGTTTTCTGTGAGGCTCTGGAGTAGGTGCTTGAGCTACAAAGTTGGGTAAAACATGGTTCTTGATTCAAGGAGAAGCCAGTACTACATCATGAGAAATAATGATTTAGGTGGAGTTCAGATGGAATGCTTAGTCTTCATGCAAGAGATGGACATAAGTTTTTAGGCAAGAGATGGACAATTTTTACATTTTTTCAAATAAAAATAGCTTTGATATTGGTGTGGAGGGTAAAATAGAGAGTAGAAACTGTCCAAGTGTTAACTGTCAATTTCCACTCAGTTTGTATGATGATTCTTATCCATTTTGGTCCTTTTGACACGTGACACTGTGTTGCCTTTACTTTGTGAACTCCCACCCAATGGGTGGATCTCTCCCTGAGACTCAGTTGCTCACACCCACTTGGACTGCAAAAACCAAACGATGACACCGAGAGAAGAAGACAAGTGGTGCGTGGCCAGATTCCCTTCCCATGCTGAGAGCTCTCTCCTGTTTCCAAATGTTCTGGATAGATGTACATAATCTGGACCCAATCCAGCTAAGACTTCTTATGAATAAAAAATGTTGCTATAATTAAAATCTTTCAGGCCCAAGTTACCTTTTCCCTATAATTCACTTGTGATTTATACTTGGAGACATATATAATATCAAATTACCTAAGTGAGGAGGAGGAGGAGGGAGGGAAAGAAAACTCAGTTCTGTTGTAAGGATCAGTTGTCAGAATACTGCTGACTTCATAAACCACTTGGGTTTTTTTCCAGGCAACACTTGCTGTATTTATAGCCTTGTAATTTGGTTACCTATCACTTAGCTTATATGTGAGTCACCCATGAAATATATGCACAGAGACCAGATGGACTAATTACAAAGGGGAGTGCAGGTGGGAGGGCCCTGTTAAGACCCCTGCTTAACAACAGTGGCAAAGTGTGGGGGAAGGATCATTTTTCATTAAGTGACATAAAGACTCAAGTGGCAGAGCTTTTGAGTCTGGCTTCAGAGAACTGGCTTTGCTCCTGTCGAGCTGGGCAGCTGGGCGCCCTGTCTTGGAGTCACAGTTTTCCCGTTTCATGCGGCACAGTTGTTTCAGGAGCAGGATAGGCGGTGGGGAGAGGACAGCGGTGGCAAGCGTGCCTGGTAAGGGAGGCCGCAGGAGAGGGAGCAGCTATTTGAGCAGAGTCATTCGTGGTAACTTAATTTTGCTTCAGAAGTGACATTCTGACATAGCTGTCAGGAATTACCTTTTATTTATTTATTTTAAGGCTCCACATTATTCTTTCCTTGAAATGATTTTCTATTCCAGACTCTACCTGGCAAAATCTTGTCATCTCTCAAAATCGATTTTAAAAGTGACTTCCTCTGTGGAAACTCAGGTCTTAATTTTCTTTCAAGCATATTGAGCATATTAAATTCAAACCGAAGGTGTTAAATTTAGGAGTAAAAAAACTTCAAGGTAAAAGTGAACACATTGTCCGGTGTCAAGCAAAGTTATATTTAAGGTTATTTCATCAATTATTTCTAAAGCTTTCTTCTGTGACTTGTAAAATGGTGGCTTCCACCTAGCATTAAGAGGAATGAATTAGTTACTTTCAAGACAGATGGCATACTTTCTTCCCCCTGTGCTTGTCCTTACACAGAAGGAAAAAACAAAAACAGATGTTGGGGAATTTTCTTAAGCAAAGTTATATATTCAAGAGCCAGCTAGACCAGGACAATTAATTCACTCTGCTCTGAATTTGGATGCAGTGTTTTATCTCTCGACTTTGCTGTCTGGTCCATTTCAGCAGTGGAGGCCTACCTTCAAAATTTTTTTGGCAGCAAAGAAACTCAAAGCCAGATTAATGATTAAACAGTGAGCCACAGTATTTAAAAGCAAGCTCGACACAAAGTAGTGTTTTCATGCTGTTTAAAAACCTCATTCCAATCCTCCTTCTGGAGGCTGGGTGGCTGGTAAATACCCGTAACAGGTGCAGAGGGAACATTTCCCCTGGCGTTTGGATGCCCTTCTGTGGAGCTGGGTATTCTCTGGGCACAGGAAGGATGAGTCCGGCCCACGCTGAGCGCAGTTGCTGGGAGGCTGCTGGTGATCGCGGGGGGAGAACCGGAAACAATGCCTGACTTCAGTGCTCTTGCGTTGGGAAGATCCCACCACATCCACTCAAACAAGTCATCCATTCCACCCCTTCCACCCAGATTCCTTCCTTTACATGCAGAGACTTCCATGGAGACTTGCTGCCTGAAACCAATGTTATTCATTCATTTATTCATTCTTTCGAGAGATAATTGTTGAATAAGTATCATGTTCTAGGTACTGTGAGAGGTGGAAAGAAATAAGTACGATTGATTTCCATCAACCTCCTAGCCTATACTGGCTAGTGTGGTTTGAATTGTTCTTGGTGGGCTGGTAGGAGATCCTAAAGATTAATAACAGCTTTTGCCAAACTGCTCATGTATTATTTTAAGAACTTTTTTTTTGAAAACATGTAAGTAATCCATGAACATCGTTTAAAATATTGAATAGTGATGGAAGAACTAATTTTGAAAAGTATCATTACTCTGTCCCATTCCTCACTGCTCAGAATTCCCCAAGTTTAACCATTTCTTCTTTTGGTCCTTACCCCCATATCTCTAAAATTATGCCTACTGTGAACTCCTAGTTCATCCACTGACCCTTTACATTGATCTCCTGCTATGGTGAGTGAGAATTTATCTCATTCATCACCCTCATCTTTCTTCCATTTTGTAATATACTTATAACATCATTTTTGGTCCTTCTAAGGGTTACTTTTTGTAACTCAGAATAATGTACTCAACCTTCTCTTTAGTGCTTAGTCAACTATTGACATAATCTCTTGACTACTCATTTTGTAAAATGAGAATATTAATATTCCCACTCTTCCTGTCATATAAAACAATAGTGAGGGGTGTAAAATTGCAAATATGGGTGTTTACAGGTGCCACACACTCCTGGAGGAAGTATCGAACCACTCTCTATTTCTCTTCTTGGATCGACCACATGGCTCCTGCTCTCAGCCCTGTCTTCAGCAATGTGTTCTCCTTGGGTTGAGGTCTGAGGACTAGGTCTGTAATCTGAAATGGACTGCGACTCTGGCCTGATTTAGGTAAAGGTGTGGGAGTCAGGATCAGAGCAGTGGTCAAGACTCAGGCTAAGTAGCTACAGGAGAAAGAGCTGCAGGTGGAAAGAGACTAAGGCAAATCCTAGAACAGGTAGACTTGGAAGTAGCGGGTAGGAGAAAAGTCCTGATCTCATAGTTCCAAAAAAACCGAGTAAAATAAACCAGTACCTTTTATAAGGAGACAGCCTAAATTTGTATCTCTAATGCTACTCCCAAAGAAAACCCTTTTTGCTTTGAAGGGCTGGGGTCTTTCGTTGGTTTCCTTACCCAGTCAGGGACGTGGCTCTTCCACAGGGACATCCTTTGCACCTCATCCATGGGTAATATTTTGCCTCCAGATGGGTTCGTAGCTCTTTGAGTTCAGATTTTCATTTCACCTTAATTGCAGCAAGTAGGCTACCTGGGACCTCTGTGCTTCTTTCCATTACATTTTTTCTCCTCGGGAATTTTGTGTCCCTGGGCTAGAGTGAGATTGGGTAGGGCCCTGAGGCTTGTCTTGGACGAGCTTGAACCTTTCCACAGAGGAAAAGGTAACCTGCCTCAGTGCTCACTGTTGCAGGGGAGTGGCACTGAACCAACATGTTTTAGGTCATACCTGGCTTTGTGGGTTTCAGAAACAAGACTTTTTTTTTTCAAAATTAGGATGTTTTCACATTATATATGATGAAGAAAACATTTGAACTATACATACCCATGTAGAAATTATGTCAGACTGAATGTTAATTGATGAATTCATTCATTCCATGCAACTGATATTTATTAAGTGCCTAATACTAGGAACTGAGATAATAAGAAAGAATAAGGTGCTGTTTTATTCCAAGAGGCCCATGGTAGCAGTGGAGGCAGAGAATTCCCTATAGAAAGTGTGATGGGCCTGGTGGCCATTCTGCTTTGCATTGGAGAACTTTAGTATAACCCTATAGCCAAATGTCTTTGTATCTATTACTGTCCTCTAAATAGGAGGTTTTTTAAAATGGTCACTCTTGTATATTGGCTAAGTGTAGGTTTGTTCATTTAGGTGAAATGTTTCACAGCATGTGAGTGTTTTAATCCATTACTATGTGTCCTACATCCCAAAAGAAACTAAAATGGACTGGCCCATGTCTCCCACACAGGCTTAGAAGTACTGCAGTTACTGTAATTGTTAAGCTTCAAATGTCAAAGAGAAATTTTTCAGCTTAGAATTTAATGAACCCATCTTTGTTTCTTCTAGAAGAGTTAAATATATATTATTTTGTACACTCTTAGATTCTCCCCTCTCTGAAAACAAAACAAAATCCTTCTCTTTATTAATTAGCATGATCATCAAAGGTGACCAAGAAATTATTTTAGGTTAGTTCCTATTTAATGTAGGATCCTGAATGAATTTTTATTTTGAGATGCGAGATCTGCTTGCTTCTTATTAGAAGCCCAAGTGAGAAATCAAGTGTGAGTGTGTGTGTGAGTTGGTGGTGATGGTGAGGGCACCGTTACTTCCCAGTGCATCAGTATAACTCCTTATTTTTATTCATTGTGATTCACTTGGTTCCTCTTACAATATGAATAGGAGAAAAACATTTATAGATCACTTAAAACATGTTACTAGAAGAAAGGGAACAAATTAGCCCACTTGAATCACTAGCTTTGCAGAGGAGAATGAGCAAAAGATATATTAATCTTTCATCAAAGACTTTATTTGAAATTGCTAATATACAGTTCCACTCAGAGCAGTGCTAAATGAGTTATTAGAACATTTAAACAAAACCATCATTGTTTTTATTAGCATCATTATTCCTTACTCCTTTTGTTAGAAAAACACCCTGCAGTGTGTGCAGATCTGTTTAATTGCAATGCTTTTACATTTTCTCTCAAATGTAGTTGACTTATTTTATAAATATTTCAAGTACATAATTGCTATTTTGCTTTAATAAAAATCACAAATGTATCTAGATAATCTGAGAGGTTAGAATCCATTTGTTCCTTCGTCGGGTTTACGGGAGAGGTAGGTATGACTTACGGACCCTACGGGCTGTGATCCTGAGGGAGGGTCTCTTGTCCCCATGACCCCCTTCCCGCTGTGATACGTTTCAGAATGAACAGTAGGGGATGCAGTGAAACCTGTGGCATCAGACAAACTCAGGATCTGAGGTCAATTCTTTTACTTGACAGTTGGGTGACCTTGGCCGTATTCTTTACCTTCTTTCAGCCTCTGGAATGTTTTGTAGAATCTATTGAGTAGAATAATATCAAACTTGCCAGGCCGATACAAAGACAAATAGATAATATTAAGCACCTAACAGAGTACTCAATGTATATTACTCAAATAGTAAGTACTCAATGAATATTCATTTATTTTCTTGTTGGCTGCTTTTGATTGATAGAAGAGGTTTGCTAAGGAGACTCTTGAGGTTCAGATCCCAGTCAGTAGAGATTCATCTGCTTTTTTATTATTTGGGTTAAGAACCCCCAATTTACTCCAGAACCATCCCTTCTGCATGCTATGCAGAAAAGTGAATCTTCGTCCTCATCTGTCCTCTTCTTTGTGGTTCAATGGCAATTGGGACAGCAAATGTGATGACACAGTGCCCATCTGGGACAGAGGGAAGTGGGGCAGATGTAGACTCCAGGGCTTGGCTAAGGTGCTGGGAAGTCTGCCTGAAGTGTGGTGTCTGGGAATCCAGAAAAGCAGGTGTTTCTAAGGAATGTGGTGGAGGGGGAAGGGAGGGATGGGATGAGACGACCGTAAGCAGGAGTGTCCTTCTTACTGGGACAGACGCAGCTATGTGCCTCTGCAAAGAATCTGTCTCAAAGCAGTGATCACTGCTTTCTCCTAGAAAGTATCTGGGATATTATCCATGTTCTTGTCACTGGGCCTTGCTGCTCTGGACCCACACAGTGCTCACTGACACTTTGAAATGAAACTGGTTGTTTCCATTAATGGTATATAGTCTAGTGATTTTCCATACAGACACATCTTTCTTAAGGCCTTACACTAGAGGAGATAAGTTGTAGGCATGCACTCATGTGGCTTTTCCATGCTGCTGCCCTGCTGTGGGCACATGAATAACCTTTACTTGAATGTGTAGCCTTGGAAGTGTGGGATGTACAGTGCTTTCCCTGGTGCTGTTGCCCAGAGAATGAGCAGAATTTAAGGACAAGTGGACTTTACCTAGCTTTGTTGTTACTTGGTCCCATATTTACTTCCTTGGACCAGTCTTCACCCTGCCTTAGAAGTGTGATAGAAACTGAGGCCACAAGGCCAAGCCTCCTCTGTGCACCAGTCATTCTGAGGTCTGGAGAAAACAAAGGCTTGCCTGGGTGGCATTTCTACCCCTTCCAGACCTTGCAGTGTCACCAGGGTGTCATGGAAGTGGAACCGTTTTTTGTACCTCTCACAGAGCCCAGAGCAATGCCTTAACCACAAAATAGTTGGTCAAGAAATACTTTTTAAATGAATGAAAGTTTTTTTTGGACAGGATCTTCTCATATTTGCCTCTTAAACTTGTGGACAGATGTGCAGCTCATTGTTACCATTGTCAATGTCATCAATGTAATTTTGACCGGTGGGAAACGTCTCAAGCCCTGTGCAAGGAGTAGGGCAAAGGAAAATTCGAGACATGATCCACATAGAACTTCTGAGGGCAGGGACCAAGTCTTCACTGACTTTTTTATTCCTGGAACCCAGCACAGTGCCTGCTGCACAGGAAGGGTGCACAGGTTGTTGGGTGATACCTAAAAGTAAGTGTGTAATAGTAACAGATTAGTGAAAAACTGCCATGGCTGAAGAGCAACCTTTTCCACCCCCATTCTTCTTGCTTTTTATCAAACCACCTCCCCAGCACCTCCCACCCCATCCCTGAAAGATCTCTGCTTTTCTTCGGTTTGGGAAAGGGGTATGTACAATCTCTCAGTGCTGCTACATGGATCTACCAAGGTGAGCACAGAACGCAGCACTGCTGTGACTTTAGGATCTGGGCAGCCTTGGAATGTACACAGAGAGAAGCATTCTTTCACATACTAGAAATAGATCAATATCCTACTCCTGTTCTTTCTCTGTGCCCGGAACACCCACTGAAGTCGGGAGGAGCTGGGCGGTGTGCGGGAACAGTGGAATGGGGAGGCCTCTGTCTGTTAATTTGAGTTTCATTCTGTTGTTTCACTCCATAAGGTGATTCTGAGGAATGAATTGAATAATGCATCCATAAGGCTATTAATAACTGCGTTTCTCCCCTAATCATCATGATCAAGTCATTGGTGCTGCCAGGTGCCTGCAGCTTCACCACACAGCCCAGAACAATTTGCTTCACCGTTTGACTACAGGGAAATACTGACTGACTGTGGCAGAGGAGTTGCTGCTGGTTTTTCCTCCTCCTGCTGGTAGATTTAAATTCTTACTGAAAACGGAGAGTAAAATTTAAAATAATATTCTGCATCATCAAAGTCATTCTTCAGTTATGGAACAGTAAGTCAGCCTTCCTTTTATTAGACTGTTCCTAAAGAAGGTTTTATGGTCAAAATGTCACAGCTGGTTTTTTCTACATTTTCTCTTCTTCCATTGGGAGTGTCTTGTGATCCAGTCATTCAGTGCATCCTGCACGTCCTGACACTCTTACTCTCCCCACCATATCCACTGTAGACATGTCCCATGTCTCCCTAGGTTGGCCCCACCTCCTCTGCATGTGCCATCTGACACCTGAGGTGCCATGGAGCAGGGCAGCGTGCAGGCCCTAAAAGGCTTCTTGCGTTTGAGTTCCCACCTGCCCTCCACTAGTCCTGCGACCTAGGCAAGCCTCACCAAGCTTTCCTTTCTTCATATGAAAGTCAGAATTACAATAGTACCCACCTCCTGGGTTGGTGATGTGGATGAAAACCTTCCTGGTCCCTTAAAAGTGCCCATTAGAGGGTAACTGTGTTATGATGAGGAAGAGAAAAGCAGCTCCAGTGTCTAGGGGCCAGGTGACAGACAGTCTTAGTGCTTTCCTACCAAACAAACGATTTCACAAAACATCAACTTCAGACAAGACCACTCTGTGACCATGGAGGATTAAGACAAAAAAAAAAAAAAAAAAAGACCACTGTATAACCATCTTCAGACACACGTAAAATATGGGCACTGTCCCATCCACAAACATGACCAAACATTTTTTAATGCTGGTAATGTAAGTGACTGCTGATTCTCTATCGATTACAGCTTTAGCCTGGCTCTGGTCTTCCCTCTTTCTGGATAAGATTTATCAAAATACTCAGTCAAAGAAATACTCCTACTTCCTGATAGCATCCATTCCAGAGCAAAGCCCACGCTCTTAGGTCCTCCCCCAAGTTATCTAACAGAGCCCACATTCTATAAAAAGTCCTTAACACTTTCTTGTGAGACACATTATGGTTTTTCCCTCTTTGTTCTTCCTTGCTGCACAGGTAATAATCCCAACTACTCAGCATACGTGCGTTTCCAGCAGTCTCTGGCTGGAGGGCGCTGATAATTGTCAGTCCTTTTGATAACAAGTCACTGTACTTAAGCACATATAACACAGAGCAGTGAATACCGGGGGAAAGGATACTGGGACTTTGGACAAATTTTTTAATGTCTGATTGGTTTTCTCATTTGTTAACATTAGGGGATTGGACTCATGAATCCTATGGTCCTTTGCAGCACCAACATGCAGTTGGTATCTGTGTCAGATGCTTACCAACGTTAGGGTGCCATGGAACTAAAATTTGAGAATGTTCCCAAACTTCCCATCCTTCCTAGCCTGCCAAAGAGAGTCCTGTATTTACCAACCCAGTCTCTGTCCTCTCCCGCCTCCTTGTGAAGAAGCTCTGTGTTCTGGGATATAGGCTGCTGTGCTGAGAGCAGAGGGAGGAGAAGGAAAGAAAACCACACAGGCTGGGGCCAGGGGAGGAGGTTTTCCAGGGGTCACAGAGTGTGGTGGAGGCAGACAGCAAACATCAGAAGGAAGGGGACAAGAGGAAGCAGGACAAAGGAAAAGAAAGCATTGCGATCATGTGTTTGAATACCCTTTATTGCCTTTACAAAAAGAAGCAGCTCAGGGACAGGATTGGTTATTAAATAATTTGGGCTATTAATTGTGCTTCCTGAAGGCAGTGCTGATCAAAAACTGAGCCATGCAGAACTCCAAGTTTTTTAGAACTTCAGGACATTTCTTACATAACCAGAGAGCCCACCAACGAGAGGCCTCTTTCTCCTGGAGGGCTTGACATGTATAGTTAGTAAAGGGAAGGCTCAGCTCTCTTCTCAAACATTTCCAGCAGGACCCAGGATTTAATCACACAGAGCCGCTTCTGATCTCCAAGCAGAAGAGCCCAGGGAGTCTAGCCCTGGCGTGGAGGAGAGCAAGAATATGCTCACACAGAGCTGGGTGGAAGGGGCAGAAATCAGTGTCATTTGTCGACAGTGAGGTAATATGTTGTCTCCCTGGCAAGGGGTTCATGAGGCTTAGTTAAGTAAAGACTTTACTTTGTGTGGAAACCCAAAGAAGCTAATCTTTGTCAGATCCAAATAGCAGGGTGACCAACCACTCTGCTTGCCCACAATAGTAGGGCTTCTAGGAGGTGGAAATTTCCATGCTAACCCCTGGACGTTCCTTGGCAAACTGGGATCACCCTAGTTCGAATTCCTCTTTCTTCCCAGCTTTTCTTCCTCTTTTCATTCTGTTGAAGTCTAAGTGCTTCTTTCTAACATGCTCCTTGCACACCAGACCTCTGCCCAAGGATGGAACTGGAGTCTCAGGTGCCCCGAGTCATCCAGCAGGTTTCTTTCTCCCCCGGCCCGGGCCCGTTCAGATCCTCAGTTCCCGGCGCTGGGCTGTGCAGGAGCTTTGTGCAGATAATGAATTCTGCTGCTAATTGTGTCATTTTGTAATCCTTACTATTTGATATTTGAATTTCTTCTCTTATCCAGTTGTTTTTCTTTCTTAGGAGTTATTATGGGATTGAAAGAGAGGTTTGGCTGCTAAGGTTTCTGCAGGGGGTTAGAGTTTAGAACTGCAGAACTCTTAATATTTAGCAGCAGCCATGCTTTGGCAAAAATTACTGCTTTGTATTGGGACATTTAAATAAAAATTCTCGGGATCTGGGGCCTAAACTGGGAGTTCAGTGTTCAGGGGAATCTTCTAGACTGCTGTTGGAACTATAAGGAGATTAGCTTGTCTAGTTCTTAAGCAAGAGAATTGCAGACATTTCAAATTCTGCTGGTTTTGCTTAGATACTGCTGAATTTCAGTCTTTGGTTAGTTAATTCTTTACATTTGGTTTTCTCATATCCTATTCAGATGTTGTATAGGTCATAATAACTCTTAGGGTTTAGGACACAGAATTCATTTTGTCTTGTAAATATATTGCCCTTTGCCATCTGATCTGAGGTAGATGATCTCTCCAATCTCAGCAGCAGCAAGTTCTCAGACTCTTCTACTTGCACTTACTGATGCAGAAATTCATCTGTAAAAAAAAGAAAGAAAGACATTCATCTGTAGTGAATTGTAGCATTCATTCATTTATTTCATGAATGTGTGGAATTACAAGGTATTAAGTGTGCTTGGTGCTGGTAAATTTTATTCTTATATTTCTATATTTAATATTTACCTATTTATATTTGATATATTCTATATTTTATTCTTAAAAAACAGGTGTATACAGGTATACTACTAGTTCTTAAATGAGTGTTCCTTGAGGGGAGGAACTATTCATAAAGTAAATATATATGTGTACATATATATATATAATAGTAACTAATTTATTATATTATTTCAATAATAAACATCCATAAGATGTATCAATTAAACTGTTTCAATTTTTCAAATATATAACTGGATTATCCTTTTGGTTTTCTAGTGCGTAGGGTCCAATCACTTCCATTTCAGAGATGAGAAAACACAGATGAACAGTGGTCATGCTGTGACAGGTGCCCCCAGCGCTGTGCGAGTGTGCGCACACATATCTCCCATCTCTGTCCCTGGGTAGCAGTGAGTACAATGAGCACCCAGATGTTGGTTTCTAAGTACCATACTACATTAAAAGAAGCCAAGGGTCCTTGAATGGCCAATGGCTAATTCCATGGTGGAGGCATGGAAGGTGTAAGGTGGACCTGGGACATTTTCTTGCACTGGAAAATAAGAGATGCTTAGTGAATGATGCGGGCATTTCATAAGAACACAGGGCCTCTCACTAGCCAAATCAGGGACGTTCTTAGCATAAAAAAAAAAGATAATTGTGGGGAGTCTCCACCCGCAGAGCCCCTCCCCCCCATCTGTCATGGATGAGAATAAGTCTACCAAGACATGATCTGCTTGGGGAGGAAAGGTGGCCAATCTCTCAAAAGAGAAGGGCCAGGAGCCTTTTCCACAGTGGACTTTTATTGGGTTCAGTTTGCAGAGGAATACAGGTGAAGCTTATCAATCATTGTCAGGCAGTAAGGATCAAACAATAGATAACATACAAAGAACTAAGAGGGCTTATTGTGAGTCAGGGTCAGATAGCTAAAGGGCTACAAAACTTTGGGAAACAAACTCATTTTATGCTTGGACCCTTATCAGAAAATTGAGGACATTCTTAGCAAAGCAGGTTTCACAGGATTTTATGTATTCTTAGGCCTGATTGCCCCAGGGAACCTGTCCTTTCCAGCACAGGGCTGCCCCACCCTCCATCATTGCTTCAGGCTTAAGTCAGGCAGGGGAAGTAAGGCAGCCAAGAGATTAGGAGACTTCTGGCAAACAGAATGAGGACTCAGGTTATGTCAAAGCTGAGGGGCGAGGGTCCATCATCCCCTTTTTCTTTAGCCCCCCAAGTCCTTCCCTGAGGGCCCCTCCGTGACCATGCCTGTCTTAGGTCATCCCTCCCTTGAGGAATCTTACCCATCATTGGCTAACCAGTCATCCACCTGGGGCCAAGCAGCGTGAAGTGAAAGGGGGCAGAGGTGGTGCCCCTGCCAGGAAGATAAGCTTTGTCTCCTTAGTGGCTTATGGTCCCAAGGTCCCTTACTCAGCCTTAGCCAGGGATGTTACAACTTCTGAAACCAGGTAGGGCGGTTCCCAATAGATAATACTGGATTACAACCCACTAAATACAATAGGAATCCATACTGATGTAAATAAATGAAAAGGGAAAGCTTGTTCTTAGTTAAAATGCCAGCTAATACATATATAAGAAATAATGGAAATAGAGAATTGTCATTTGGCAACCTTCACAGGTGTGGTTCATTTTGGTCGAAGTTGCCAATCAGCTAAGGTTGATGGGTGAAGATTTCACGAGGGGCAGAAGGTTTTTGACATTTAGGAATAAGTCCCCATAAAATATCAATCAACTGCGAAGGACGAAACGGTAAATGTGATTGGAGAATTCTGACAGACGTCAATGTGACCAACCGGATGACTAAGGTTAACAGTATCGTTGTGTGAAGGATTGCCTTTGTGTGTGTTTTGATGTGACACACTAGAAGAGCTAGGCATTGCTTCTGTGGAATTCTTGCCAATAATGAATTGCCTGTGTCTGGTCATGAGGAAACACTAGACATTTCATGCTGGAGATTGCTATGACCTGAATGTTCGTGTGTTCCCAACACTCATACTCTGAAGTGCTAACACCCAATGCAATGGTATTAGAAGGTGGGACCCTTGGAAGGTGTTTAAGTGATGAAGGTGGAGCCCTCATGAAAGGGATTACTGCCGTATGTAGGAGGTTCCAGGGAAATCCCCGGCCCCTTCCGCCATGTAAGGACAAGTGAGAAAGCTATGGCTGTGAACCAGGAAGAGAGCCATTGCCAAAACAGAACCAGGCTGGCACCTTCATCTTGGACTTCCCAAACTCCAGAACTATGAGAAATGAACATTTGTGGATTTTAAGCTACCCAGTCTGTGGTATTTTGTGACAGCAGCCAGAATGGACTAAGACAGGTTATCCTACAGAATGTAACATGCCCTACAGAGTGTCTCGTACCTGTAAGATGGGAAAGACTTAGAAATCGTTCTGGACTGAAGGTCTCTGAGGAGTCAGTCGCTAACTACTATACATGTTCTTGAGCGTACCTTGGACCACCGAGGAGAAAGAGACATCCTTGGGACAATTAGCGAAATTTGAATGAGATTGTTATTACATCAGTGTTGATTTCCTAATTTAAAGAGTTATATGTGGATGTATAGGAGAATGTTCTTGTTTTGGGAAAATTCACATTAGAGAGTTCTTCAGGCTGATAGGACTTAGTCTCAAAAGGTTCAGAATATGTAGGTAAAAATTTCAAAATAGCTTTATTTCTAAAAGAAGGCTATTGGAGGCAAGAGATGATGATGACTTCGACCCAGGAAGTGACAGTGGCAGTGGAGGGAAATTGTCAAAGTCTAGATATATTTTGAAAGTTGAACTAATGAGACTTTCTAATGAATTTGACGTAGGTTATGAAATGAAGGGAAAACAGAATACAAGAATGACTCCAAGGTTTTTGACTTCAGCACCTGAATGAATAGAATTACCAGCAATTGGTACACAGACTATGGTGGGGCATGTTTTGGGGGGAAGAGCAAGAGTTCTACTTTGGCTGTGTTGAGTCTGAAATACTCCCTAGCCATCCTAATGAAGATGTCATGTAGGCAGTTACGTACCAGAATCTGGGTTCAAGAAGTGATTTGGGCTGGAAATATAAATTTGAGAGCTGTCAGCAAGCAGATGGTATTGAAAGTCACAAGGGGATGAGATCACCAAGGAAGGGAGTATGGATTAAACAGAAAAGAGGACATTCTCAGAACTGCTAGACAGAGATTTTTTCAGCCTAGGTAAACTCACTGAAAAATTGCTCCAAAATATCAACCTATCTAAAAATCCATGTCTAAAATCCTAACATTCTTTATCCTCAAGGAGCTAACATTTTGACATTAAAAAAAGGATTAACAACGTAAAAACCAATAATAGTACAGACACTAACATTTACATTGTGCTTACTATGTGTCAAGCCCAATGCTAAATGCTCTATATGGATTATCACACGTAATCTTCACCTGAGCTTTAGGAGGGAGGTGGTAGCATTTCTGTTTTTTGTATGAGGACACTGGGGCTTAGAGAACTTAAATAATTTGTTGAAGGCCACATGTCAATAAACAGTGAGGCTGGGGTTCATACCCCGTGGTTGGTGTGCACAGCCTTCCATCTGAGGGCCTGTACTGTCCTGCTGCGTGTCCTGGATACAGGCAAAAAGGAGCCTGTAAAGGGGTCCAAGATCCCTCCTGACTGGCTAAAACAACCAAACCAAATCAAACCACACACACACATGCACATGCACGATATCTGTGGATAAAAATGTAAGGATTTGAGAAAATTCCATTACCCAGAGCAACTGCCCCTCAAAGAAGGCATGCCCCCTTCAGAGTGGGGTTCTAGAAACTCTGGTGGGATGGAGAGTGTGCTACAGGTGGTAAGCCCATGTTTCCAAGGCCCACAGTCCAACAATAGGCAGTGGAGAGAGTATCCCAGGCTGCAAAGAGGAACAACCACTCCTGAGTTCTTACATGACCACCCTTGTGTTTTTAAAAGCCATGTCTTTCCTGAAATCTCCTTCTTTTGGCTTGCTGTTATTTGCCACTTTTGTAAGCTACTGAACCACATCACTGGTGTGAACAGTTTCAAAGCTTACATATTTCTTCTTGTAATCAGTTTAGTCAATCTTGTAACTATAAAGAGTGAGATGGTAAATCCCCAGCTCCCATTCTGAGTCAGAATTTATGACAAGAACAACGTGCTTGTGCCCAAACAGAACCATGCATGTATGGTAATATGGCACTTGAAATTTATGTACTTCCTTTTATCCAAGGAACAGAAAGTGCTTCTGTAAAACGGATTAAGAGCCAACTGTCTACAGCAGGCGACGAGAACAGTTCAAAATAGGCCTGCTGAGGGAATCATTTAATTTCTGCAGGGCCAGGGTTCGTGCTGAACACCATGTTTCCCTGTGTTTTACAGAAGTGGTTCCAGGAGACCACTGGCATTTCAACCCCTGCCCAGAAGTGATGGATTTAACTGTGTCTCTGCTCACCAGTGGTGAAACTGGGGACATTTCTCCATCACTGCTGTTTGGTACTAGTTGTCATGAGGATTAATCCCTGCTATGTGCTAGGGAGTTGACCAGCGGAATAGATCCCAGCCATTCTCTTCCATGGACTAATTGATTCACTCTTCTCCTGTAGTGAGGGCGACTCTATAATTCTCTTTGCTAGCTTTAAAAACTCTAGTCTCCAAGATAAGCCCACTCTAATTTACAATCCCACTATAAAATAAAATGGCTTCGGTACCTGTATTGCATACTTAAAATTGGCTGTGGTATGATAGGTCCTTGTGTTAGTCACTTGTTGCTGAGGCATAACAAATTACCCCCATGCCAAAATTGCTTTACAACAGCAGTTATTATCTCCAAGTCTCTGTGGGTCCAGAGTCCTGGTGTGGTTTGACTGGGTCCTCAGCTTCAACATTTCTGGCAAGGCTACAGTCAAGGTGTTACCCAGGGTTGTGGTCAGCTCAGGGCTTCTGGGGGAGAATTTGCTTTCACTTGCGAGGTTTGGGCAGGATTCAGTCCTCCGTGGGCCGTTGCACTGAGGCCCCAGTTCTTCACAAGGTGTTGGCTGGAGGTGTGCCTCAGGCCCTTGACGTGTGAGCATCGCACAGGCGAGACAGCAGGAGAGAGCACTGCAAGGTGGAAGTCACAGTTTTGTGCTTCATCACCAAAGTGACATCCCATCATGTCTGCCATATTCTATTAGTCAGACGTCTGTCACCAGTTCACACTCAGGGGCTGGGGATTTCACAGGACATAAAAACCAGTTGGTGAGGGCCACTAGGAACTGTCTGGGAAGGCTGCCCACCACAGTGCTTTGCATGCATTGTCTCACTTTATCCGTGTAATCACTCTCCCACGAGAACTAAGTCCTCCCATTCCATAAATGGGGCGGCAGGTTCTTAGACTCTTCTCCTCACACCTGCTGATGGGGAAATTCATCTTCCATGATCCACAGCGCCCATTCATTTATGCATTTATCCTTGAATACATGAAATTACACGATCATTAGGTGTGTTCCTGTGATAGGTGCTGATAAGTTTATACTCTTGATAAAATACATGTACACTTAAACAAGTATTCATTGAAAGGAGGAAATATTCATAAAATGTGTGAATATATATAAATAGTGTCTAATTTGCTGTGTTTTATCAAGAGTAAATATTCATAAGAATTATTAATCTATTTTTAAATTTTTCAAATACACAACTGGGAGTACTCTTCTGGTGTTTTAGTGTCTAAGATCCAATTACTTCCATTTCAGAGATGAAGAAAAGCAGATGAATAGTGGCTATGTTATGAACAATGCCCCAGAAACTGAAATGGAGACTTTCATCCCAGTACTATTTATAGCCCAACCTCTATGTACAAACTACATTGGGAAAAGCTGTCATGTAACTTGAGTTAGCTGCACATTAAACTCACATCGAGCAGCCACCACAGCACTGTATTGCTGATGAGATAATGTGCAAAAATAATTTTCTAAATTGAAAATGCACGTATAAAAGGTAGATTTATGTCCTGGCTTTGTGGTTCAGTGGATTGAGTGCCGGCCTGAGAACCAAAGGGTCGCCAGTTTGATCCCCAGTCAGGGCACATGTCTGGGTTGCTGGCCAGGTCCCTAGTAAGGGGTGCATGAGAGACAACCATATGTTGATGTTTCTCTCCCTCTCTTTCTTCCTCCCTTCCCCTTTGTCTAAAAATAAATAAATATTTTTTTTTAAAGCTGATTTAGAAAACATTGGTGTCAGGGGAGCCTACAATGTGCCAAGAAGTGTGCTAAGTGTGTCTTAGAATGCTGCTTGTTTAGTCCTCCTCACAGCTGCTCTGAAAAGCAAAGTCAGAGCTGGAGATCACAGGTACTGTGAAAGAGGTTCAGTTCAGCTTGCTGAGCTGGCTCTGGGGTCTGTGAGTGTGTGGTGGCTGAGAAAAGGCGAGTCCTGAGGGCAGTGAAATCCCAGAGTTGACTGAGGTGGGGTCAGCCCCACCACTGCGTCCCACATGGAAACAGATCTGTGCCAGCATGCTCGTCCTTCTTAGAAAGATAGTGTGCAATGCCTTTTGTGATGACAGAACATACTTTGGGATTTAAGAGTAAGTGAGAAGAACTACTGATACAGAGTAATTTTTGAGTGATAAGAAGATAAGACTCTCTTTTTCGGGCCATCATCTATCAGACCAGATGTAGCCTAGAGACAGTGATTTGGTCATCTCTGACCCACGCAGTTACTCAGAGGCCAAAAAGAAAGACAAGCCCAGTTTAATATAACCCAACAGCAGGAATCTAGAGAATCAATAAATGTTGGTACCCACAGGGCAATGAGGAAGCAAAGTTACTCCACTGGAAGACCTCTGACAGATAGTTGCTTTTGAACAACAATCTAAGATGTGCAAAAGCAGAAATAGAAATGACTGATGGCAGGAACCCCGACTTGCTGCCTTGGGATCATTAGTGCAATATGGTTGATTTGCAGCTTTTTGTGGTGTGGTCAAGAAGTCCACATGATTCAACACCTCTTTTTTGTACCACCTGCGTAGGAGGCCGTTCTGCGTGGCGTGGGTCCAGCTCCCACTGGGAGATGCACAGGACCCATGCCCACAGATAGGTTCTCCCATGGGGAATCAGGCCCACAATGTACCTAGGCCACTATGAGTCTTGCTTTTTGCTAAAACTCCCTCAGCCTGAATTGAAGACATTTACTGTAAAGTAACTTCCTAAAATCCATGCTAAACCTTCCAAGGTTAAGTGTAACTGGTACAACCACTTTTGCCTTTTCATTTGCAAATATCCCTCTTCTGTGATGTGATTAGCAGCACTGGCTCCTTTGTTTTCTGTAAAAGGTAACCACCTAAATCGAACCTGTGCATAGTAAATGAGGACCATCATGTAATGGGCGGAGAAACCCAAGGCCTGTCATGGCGGAGGCTGAGGCATTTGCTCCCCTTGAGAGAAAAGCTATGCAGTCCCTTTTTCTCCACTGGACTCGGTAGTCCATGTGAATGTATCATTTCATCCATAATGACGTGGACTCTGTGGGCCAGTGTCTGCATCAACCTGCCTCTCCTAGGGAAAGAAAAAAACAAACAAAAAACTATGCAAAAATATTCTGTAGAACCAGTATTCTAAGTTGTAGCCTCTATAGCAACAGAGCAGGTAGGAGGTAGCTGCTGTGGTCTCTATCTTTTACTTTTTTCTTCCAAATATCCAGATTTCTAAGTGCTGAGAAAACATAAACACCAAAAACCTCATTAGGATTTTGGATTAAAGACAGCTATCTGTCTTGTCTCATTTTTGATTCGCCAGCTGATAATTGGGCTATAGCTGAGTCTAAAAATAACATACAGTACATTAAAATAATATTCCTGGGCTACATTTCCAAAGTGGTATTCTGGGACTTCTGTGCATTAATCCTGTAACAATAACAGGATTTGTGCTTTTAACTCCCCTGGTGTAGCTTTGAAAATCTAGCCTAAAGCAGCTAATGTTGCTGTTTAAATCATCCTCTCATTATCCTCAGGGAAATGCAGAGATTAAGAAAATGACAACCCAACTGCTCAAATGACCTATACCTGGGAGAGTAAGAGAAACAACCTATTTCCTCTCAGGAACTGGGCCAATCAATATAAATATTTCAAAAGGACCATCATGCAGTAAAGACCTTAGAATTTGTATCCTACTCAGAACACCCTAGATATTTTCAGCATGAATGGATCAGGTTTTCCACAGGCAAGGGAGAGAGCGTGGCCACTGGGTCACTGGAACTGAACTGGGTTGCACGTGTGTGAGCCTGTGTGTGTACATGCGTGTGTGCATAGGGCAGGAAGGGGAAGGAAGCTGTCATTGTGATCATGTATGTTTCTGGTCAGCATTCTTTTTTCCCTACAGAAATTTGGGTGTATTCCAGAAATTAGGTACTCTTAATCATGTCAGCCAAAAAATACATGCATATCCTAAAATTTGCACACAGCTCTAAATTGAAGTCCTAAATGGCTCTAAATTAAAGAGGCAGGGGTTTTTCAATGATACCATTAATTTCATTTTATTAATTGAGAAAAAGAGCTTTTGTGTAGCTGTGGTTGTGATGGGCTAGATTTAATCAGTGTAGGTACCACTAACAGGCTGGCACTGCTTTCGGCCTGTAATGCCTTTGAAATTCTAAAATGGAAAAGGAGGCCAACACACTGAGCAATTATTTCAGAACAGATTGCCCGTTAACATTTCATAATATCACCGAAACACGTCCTTTCTGGGACAGAGACTTGCTTTGGCTATGAGCATCCAAGAGGTGGCAGCACCCCATGCTCTGTCGGCTGGCTGCGTCCCTCCAGACCGAGCTCACCGCAGAGGTCTCATCATTGCGTCACCTGAAGGCTGGTTTGCAGGGCGGGGGTGGGGAGTGATGGAGTGGAAGTGCAGCGTTCTGCATCTCAGTTCTCCCGGAGAGTTCAGGAAACAGCTGCACGGATTGTTTTAATACTCCAGTTTCTCTTCAGAGCCTATAAATCTTCAGCCTTTTAAGTGGATTTGAAACCTCTCTCTCTCCTTCCCCCTTTCCCTCTCCCTCTCCACTGAAATCTGCCCTATGTGGTATCTTTCTGTAAAGACTGCATGGGTGCACTTACATGTTGCCTGGTTCGCTTTCTGAGAGAGGAAGGGTTTCAATTGCTGGGATCCCCTGAGACTTCCTTTCAATCACCTGTACTTGTCTCTATAAACACTGGAAGGTGGATGATGACCACCTTCAATCATTCAGCAATCATTTTTTGAAGTATGTATGTGTGCAAGGCACTTAACACACCAAGAATGTGACGCTGTCCCCACCTAAAACAGTTCTCTTCTTCCCCACTCATTCTCCCAGCCCCCTCCCCCATCGCATGCTAAAAATACCCCATAGAACAAATAGCTGTTGAGACAGCAGCATCAAAACCTGCACAGATAGGTAAGGATATCTCCTGACATGCTAAATGTCAAATGCCTGGGAGGAAAAGCATCTGGTGTGATGGCTGAGGGAGCATCAGGGCTGGTCTAGGCTGGCCAAGGTCCAGGACTATGTAGACCGAGCCCTCTGCATGTGGGTTAGGCAGTTCAAGGCCACGAGTGGAACACTGAGGCAACTTTGCTGACTGGCAGGCTATGGAGGCAGGACTCCTGTGGGAACCTGGTCTTTAGGAGACCACAAGGAATCTGGAACCTGGAGGTCTTGGGCAGCCCAGCGTGGAAGTTCCTGCTACCACCTGGCTCACAGGGACTTGGGCTTGGTGTCCACCACTACTGTGGCCACCAACGTGGCACAGCTCTCAGCTCTGTGCGCCTCCACCTCAGCTCATTTCTTCTGCTTAGTTCTGACTTCGACATGCTCCTATCCTCTGTCCTGTAGCTTTCCTACGTGGCCTGTGCTTCCTGTATACAACTTCTCAGCTTTCTGTTCCCACTGACAACTCAGTGATCAGCCTCTCTGCATTTCCCACTCCATTTCCAGAAAGAGAAGCGGGGAAAGAGAGAAAGAGAGAGCGTGAGACACTCATCAACTTAGTTAATCACATAATCACATAGTCCATGTCTAGACAGAGCTTCTGAGGCCAGACCACCTCCCAGCGGATGAGCCAGACTGTGACCGGCAGTCCTGAGGCACCTTTATTGAAGACCCACCCAGCAGCTCCACAGCCTGGACAGCAGGCACCACTCTTTCGTTCAGGAGGGCAGCGGATGTAGAGGGCACCGAGCGACATTCTTCCCTTCCTCCACACAGAGGAAAACCCGCCCACGCTGTGTGTCCTGGTGTCAGGGCACTGCTGCCTTGGGGGTCACTTGGGCCTAGTAAGAGATGAACTCTTCCACTTTTCGCTTTTACAGGAATTCAGCCAGTCAGCCGGAGAATGCACTTGAAGGTGGTAATTTACACTAAACCGTCCGTGATTCTAGAGACTTGGAGATAGGGGAGCAGAACCTTCATTTGAACCATGATGTCATGCAATTTTGTACATCACAGGTTTGTTTGGGCCAGGCTTGGGGGTGGGAGGAGAGGTTGGATTGGATGCCAGTCTCCTTGTTATAATCAAGTTTTCCTTAATAAGATTTGACATATTTGAATCCAAAGACAGTTCTCGAGTGCTACCTCTAGGAGCCATAACATATGCAATGATGAGCAACTTACCGGTTGCCCAGTGAGTTGGCAGCATCCCTGGCTGTCAGAGCCAAGTCATCTGGAGCAGGGGGAAGGGGGCCCATGGGTTGTGATGGCCAGAGAGCTGCTGCAATTTCCTGGCCTTGGCCTTCCCCTAGTCCTTTCACGGTTACACTGAGGGCATGTGGCAAAGCAAGGCAGGCGCCATGAGGCAGCTTATTTGCTTTTGGTTACTTCCAGCTGAGCAGCCAAGACACCTGAGGAACTCTTTCTGCTATTGTTTGCCTTGAGAGCCTGCACATCCCTCCGTCCCTTCCCCTCATGGCCAGTCTCAGCCATGGGCCCTGATAGCAAACTGCAGCTAGGTTTCCAGTGGCGATGGAGCCCCTTCAGCACATCTGTAGGAA
The DNA here is from genome assembly GCA_004024845.1 of Tonatia bakeri. Lineage (NCBI taxonomy): Eukaryota > Metazoa > Chordata > Mammalia > Chiroptera > Phyllostomidae > Tonatia > Tonatia bakeri. The sequence goes on along the minus strand of PVIA01000237.1, from coordinate 142,632 downwards.
TTTCTATTTGGTGGATTTCTTTTTGCTACTTTTTTTTAAAAAAAAATGTATTTATTTATTTTTAGAGAGAGGGGAAGAGAGGGAGAAAGAGAGAGAGAGAGAAACATTAAGTGTGGTTGCCTCTCACACACCCTCTACTGGGAACCTGGCCCACAACCCAGGCATGTACCCTGCCTGGGAATCGACCTAGCTACCCTTGGGTTCACAAGCCCTCACTCAGTCTACTGAGCCACACCAGCCAGGGCTGGTGGATTTCTGTATCTCTATTATATGGTGAATCTGTTCACTAATTGCATTGCTTTGTGGCATCACATTTATCACTGATAACTGGAATTTTTTTTAAAAAATGCATTATTTGACATTTCCTGATGTTAAACTTGTACTCATTAATTAGACTAAGTTCCTTGAGGAAAGAAGGGGCTTGTATACCCCTAAGCACCTCCAGCCATGTTGAACATAGTTTTCTGTAAGTAGCAGGCACTCAGTGGAGACTGAAGTGGACTTGACTCATCCTCAATGCCATGTTCAGCTCAGATTTCCTATTTTCTAAGGAGTTGAGATCCTTTCTAGTCATCTGTTTGGAAACCTGATGGTACAGATTCATTTTGACCAGCTTTCCAACTTCCACCTTCTCTTGCTCACTTCAGAAAGAACCTAGTCCCCTAGAAACTGAGTTTTCTGGCACCAAGAGTCCCTGGTTTCCAGTGGGATTCAAATTTCCCAGAGTCTTCAGCCTGTGACTTCTTTCTTTCTGCTTTTCCTCAGTTAACACCCTACCCCACTTCTGCTCCTAGTAGGACAAGCAACCTTAGGCTGTGGCAGCAACAACTTCCAAAACTCAGCGGTGAGTCTGCCTGACAGGGTGACTCTGGGACCCACTCAACAGGCAGCCTGCCACTTCAGCACATGCAGGTGGGGTCTCCACAGCAAGGAAGGAGCGTGGACACCCGGGGCTAATGCCTAGGTAATGCCTCCGCACAGGAGGGGCACACAGTACCTCCGTCTGTATTTCGTTGGCCAAAGCAAGTCCATGTCAACTGAGGAAGGTGCTGGGGAAGCACAGTCCCTGCCCTTGCCTCCTGCGTCCTCCGAGGGACCTGCCACATCCCCAGAGAGCTTGGCGGTTGCTTCCCTCTGGTTCATTTGTTCTCAGTGAGGGGTGGAACCCCTCAAAATAAACAGACACACTTGCTCCTCTGTGTTTCATGGGAATTAAAAAACAAGATAGCCTGTCATAAAGATGATTTACATCATAAAATGTTTTTCTCTGTAATGAGTAAATATCAGGTGTTGTTTTTTTCTGTTTTGGTCGAATCAGTGATCAGTGCAACCCTTTCTCACAGCCACCTGTGAATAGGTAGTCGATGCAAGCAGTCCTACATGCTTGTCTTTGCCAGGCTTTTTCATGCTTCTGAAGCTCCAGGTACCTCACCGTTACTTCCTCACCATCACCCCACCGCCCAGCAGTTCCTTCTCCACAGAGCAGAGTCACTGGGGGCTCCTGGACTGCAGAAGCCCCTTGATATCCCCTGCCCCCTGCCCGATGGCGCTCTGTTAGTCCTGAGACCCCAGGGCCTTCGACAGCGCGCAGGGCATGGATGTTGCTCTCTCAGAAACTCCTCTGCTTCCAAAGCATCGATTCTGACCATGAGAATGAGAAATCCATTCACACCTGTGATGAGTTCTGCAATCGGCAAGTCAACGGAGGATTACTGCTTACTGCGAGGGGTCAGATAAGAGCCGCCCATGGTGGGATTGAAGGGGCCTTTGCCTGAGCATCTGAAGATCGTTAGTCCTGGTGCTGCTGTGCTCTGACTGTGTAACCTCAGAAGAACCACTGTGTTTCTCTGAACCTTCCCTGGCAAAATTAGGGCAGTGATGCATACCTTTCAGGATGGATTCTTCTGCCTATGTAATATACATTATAATACCTACTTCTCAGGGTTGTGAGAATTTAAATTATTTTGACAAAGATAATTCCTGGGCAAAATATATATGTTTAAGGATGTATATCCCAAGCTGGGAACTTCTTCCCTCCTTTTTTGCTTGCTAATTAAGAGTCATAAATAAAATGCTGACAAGCTGCAGTCTGCCGTCTGTGCTGTAGCTGGAGGGCTGTTTGGACTTCGCCTGACAAATGGCTAAACCAGCCGCTCCCACCAGGCCCAACTCAAGTGTTCAGTGCTGAGGAATCCAGCTACTGCCAACAGCATCTTACAAACTTGTCACTGTTTACTCACTTGGTGACAGTGTTTTTGTTCACTGATCATCCCTGAGACTTCACCAGTCAGGGTGTGTCTGTTTCCCTCAAAATGCCAAAGTGCCGTTTAAATACAATCCTGTCCCAAACCATGTGAAAATAGTGAAGATCCCAAAATGAGACTTGATGCCTTCGCCATTCACCCCCATGGCAGCGTAGCTGGGTGGGGTGTTGTCTTCGCAAACCAGCAGCTGGACATGCTTGGGGTTTTACTACACAGACAAACACGTCAGAGCTGCTTCAGTACTCTACCAGCCAAGACTTCTAGGTAACCTGCTGAGTGGTATGCCAAGTGATTGTTAAATGTTTAGGAATTTTGTGAAATAGTTGATGTCATGTTGGTAAATTGAAATCAGACACGATGGATGTGTTTATTGGAAATTGGCAAACACCGAAGAATCAGGCTTTTCCTCCCACATAGCTGGTTGCTGAACACTGACCGCCTCACCACTACACAGTATAATCAAATCTCTGTGCACGAGGGTGAGAGAAGGCACATCCCACATCAGAAGTATAAATAAAACCATGGTGCTGGATGACAGGAGAAAGGGAACTAACTTTTCTTGAGACCCTGCTGTGTGCCAGGGTCTACTGTAGTCTAGGTTGGGGCTGCTACATACCAGGAGGCCTCTAGCAAATCAGCAGGGTGGGCGTGCCAAAAAATGCCTTCCCCCTAAGGACAGAGAAACCCCAGAGCCCGCCTCAGAGCTGGCCGAGACAGAGGAGGTCTAATGCTGGGGATAGCGTAGTGCTTGTCCCTCAGGTTTCTGTCTACTGACTCAGCCCTGGCTGAGACTGACTGATGGAGGGGCGTCCGGGAAAGATTTTAAGTTAAAGCTGAAAAGACTGCTTCAGCAGAACTCTCTAACTCGGCTCACCACCTGGAGGTCAGTGAGGTGGGCTTGCTTATGAGCACTTTTTCAAGGGTGCTTTGCAGAGGCCCATAGTCCTGTATGAGCTGAGAGGGGCAAAGGCTAGTGAAGTTTTATTTATTTGACCCCATGTGTACATTACACTTGTGAGGCAAGGGGACTGGTAGCACATATGTCTTCTCAACATGAGCTTATAACCGCCATATGGGAATGGCATTATTATGTCCATCTGATGAATGAAGAAACAAAGGTCAGAGAGCTTGAGCAGCATGTCGAATATGACATAGGGAGTGAGTGGCGGAGTTAGGATTCAAACATGGGACTGGCTGTCTGGGTTTACTCTACCCTGCGTCTCTGCTAATTTGTCTGTCCTCTCCTTTTTTCTAGTCTTGGGGGGAGAAGCGTCTCTCCTCTCTAAGGCCCACATTTCCACTCGTGCCCAATTCCTGCTATGCGTCCTTAATCCACCCTTTTCCACAAACTTCCTTCCCTCAGCCTGTTTGTTAATCTTTCCCAGCCATCACCTGAAATGAGTGGCTGTGTGGAGCCTTTCTCATTTTTCTTTCCCTTAGCCTTTCAGCTCCACTGAGCACACACCAGATTCTCCGTCATCCTGGAAAGTCTCCGCTTCTGGCTTCTGTGACTCACTTGTTCTCTTCCCTCTCTGGTTACTCTTCCCTGAGAGGAGCCAGAATGTAACTCCTGGCTCTCCTCCCTTTTCCCAGTCCTGAACTCTAGGCGGTGGCCGGAGTGATGCTGGGTCTTCTCTTGTTCAGCCTCTCTGCCCTGTGAGGTTCCCTTTGGCCTCGGCTGTCTACACAGACAATTTCAGACCAACGGATCTGCAGGTCTGATTGGGAAGTGGATGGAAGCAACTTGACTGGGTCTCAAGGGCCAACAGCAGTGTCTGGCTCATGGTGGACACTCAATAAACAGAAGGGCTTTCTAGGTGAGGAGAACAGTATCGACTGAGCTTGAGCATGTGTATTGATTAATTTGAAGGTTGCCCGCTTTGGGCTCTGAACTTCTCAAAGTCGAGAACTGTGCCCTTTTCCCATTTTGATTGCCTGATCCAACATAATATGTAGTAGCTATTCAATGAATGTTTCTTGAATGAATGAATGAGTCTAAGCTCTCTGATAATTGGGTGTAAATTGATGGCAGTCCTTATAGAGGACTCCATAGTCAATGCACAGTGGGCTTGGAGCCATCAAAGGCTTCTCCTCATTCGAAAAACTCCACAGGAGCTGAGCTCCAGGGTGACTCATCTGGGCAGCCATTGTTCAGAACCTTGTGCCACCTTCCTTCCTTGCTCTGGCTGTTCCATCTCTAATCAGTGGTCCCGTCTTGTTGATTTTACTTCAAAATATGGCTTTTATGGCTTGTATCTGTGTTTTTGTTTCTATTCTTACGGCCACCTCCCAAGGTCAGCCCTAATTACTTCTTGTCTGGGCTTCAGTGCTGGCCACTCCCACTCCAATTGCTGTTTATGCCTTGTCTGTATGCCACAGGCTCTGGCTCTTCCATTAACGGCTGGCTCTGTGTCTGAAAGAAAAAAAAAGAAAAAGGAAAAACCTGAATTTTTTCTGGGAAAGCAAGGATAAAGAGGGCTATAATATGACTCTCCATTATTTGCCTTTCATCCTTTAAGCCCCCTAAATCTGCTGGATGCTTTGGGTCTTACCCTTGAGTTGCCTAAGTGGGTTTATCCCCTCATTGTTCCTTTTAACAAAGACTAGGGTCCCATTTCCACAATAAAGCCACATTATAGGAGAAAGAGTGGACCATTGGAAAGGTTGGGCTTGACTCTGATGTCTGAGCAAGGCAAAGGAAATGGAAGAACAATCCTTTAGGACAGGGAGGACAAGAGGAGGGGAAAAGTGAAAGAGGAGCTAGGGAGAAGCTCTTCTAGATAATATTTCTAGATGGGGGGAAGAAAAAAAGAGGGAAAGAAGATAGGAACTGAGCTCCTGCCATTTTGTCATAGCTGATTTGGGGTAAACAGGCCCTTTCTGAAAATGTTTTCTTAGAATTTAGTGGGTCCAGATTTTATCCTAATAAAATAATGAGCTAAGGGATTTAGGGAATCCTCTTTGGGGCCTCTTATGCTCAAGGAATTTAGATCAGTGTTATATGAAGTAGGATCTGCCTTCTTCAAGGAGGTAAGTACAAAATAACAGTAAGTGAGCCCTGGCTGGGCGGCTCAGTTCATTGGAGCATCATCATCCCATGCACCAAAAGGTTGTGCATTCCATTCCTGGTCAGGGCACATACCTAGGTTGTGGGTTTGATTCCTGGTCAGGGCATGTGTGGGAAAAGCCAATTGATGTTTCTCTCTCACATTGATGTTTCTTTCTCTCTTTTAAATCAATAAACATGTCTTTGGGTGAGGATAAATAAATAAACAGCAGGACATGTTTAGAAACTTTGTAGTAATTGGACATTGACCCTGTGATATCCTGGAGGTGGGTGGTGCCGGTGGGAGAGAGCCTACTGCAGGTATTTCTTCCCACCTTGGTGGCTCACAGACTTCATGTGAGTAGCTCAAAGTGACCCATGGTGGGAGGTATTTTTATGGCCAAAAGCTTCCAACTGGGACTCCTCTCACCCCCAAGAACTGGGTGCTGAACACTTACAAGCATTTGCCATGCTGCTTGGCTGCCATGTCCTTGCACCTGATGAGGGGATACTGTTGAACAGGGTGCTGTTAAATTTGCGCCTGTGTGTTGCTTGCAGCTGCTGCCACTTACTCAATATGCACAGTAGGATCATGTGTCTGAAAATTGGTCCTTCACCAGACGGAATTTGAAATATATGGCCTCAGGTTACCTTCAGCCTTTTTCCAAGATCCAAGCATTCGAGCAAGTTCTTCATGATAACCAAATGGAGGAGCCCACTGGTTTGGAAACCTGCTCCTCCAGGATCCAATACCTCTAAGACAGTTAGGGTCAAGGGCAGCGTAGAGAGTAGGTCCAGCCAGGGCAGAGAAGTTGCATGCAAAATAACTGATGGTGTGCATTAGTCTACTAAGTATCCATGACAAAATGCCACAGAAATGTATTCTCATACTTCTGGAGGCTGGAAGTCCAAGATCAGGGTGTTGGCAGGTTTGGCTTCTCCAGAGGCCTCTGTCCTCAGCTTGCAGGTAGCTGGCTGCCCTCTTGCCGTGTCCTGACAGGGCCTTTCCTCTGTGCTCTAGTATTTCCTGTGTCTTTTCCCCTTCCTATGAAGATATGGGATTAGGGGTTCTCCCTTCTGACCTGATATAACCCAAATTACCTCATTCAAGGCCCTGTCTCCAAATGCAGGCACATTGGGGGTCAGGGCTTCAGCATGTGAATTTTAGGGGGGCATGATTCAGTCCATAACAGCATGTCGCTGCACTTTAACTGTCTGGGCTCCTGCTGCATTTCAGTTGGCTGTCGATACAGGGCTGTGAGGCCTCTTGCCCACTCCAGGCATTCCTTCTCAGTTCTCCAGGGTACCCTTCCCACTTTCCAGCCATCGCCAGCCTCGCCACATGCTACTCCTCTGTCAGTTACCACTTGGAATCTTCTCTGACTTCTCCTGCTTGGAAAGAAGTCTCCCTCACCTGACTCGCCCTAGCACTTTTGCTCTGTATTGTTAAGCTGGCAATGAATCTCATAGAGATTTGCAATGCCTTTTCTGATGTCACCTAAATGTATACATTGATTGCACGTATTTAGGGCTTATCTACCTGGTTAAATGGTAGGTATCGTGAAAAATGGACATTGTATTCTTCTTGACACTTAACTGCCCCATTTCATGATTAATTAGGTGTGTGCCTTTTATAAAGAGTCAATAAATATCACAGAATTGTTGTACTTTTTCGTGAAATGGTTCAGATCATAATATGCTCATATGTGTGTGTGGAGTCAAACTGACAGTAGTACATAACAAGGTGGGTTTTTTTTTTTCTGTACTGTGCATATTAAGCTAGAATCGCCCAGTGAGTGCTGCTGAACTGTGATTTGTGGATGCCGTCGTTCTGGTGAGCAATGACCCTGACTCTGGTATAAAAGAGACCTGGGTTAGAGTTCTGATTTTCCCAGTTACCAGCTGTCTGGCCTTGAGCGAGTTAACTAAACTCCCCAAGGCCCAGTTTAGTTATCTGGAAAATGCAGTAATAATAGTACCTTATCTCACAGGGTAGTGACAAAGGAGTAAAATAGAAATGCATAGGAGCACTCAATAAAGAGCAGGTACATATCATTAATATTAGTTTGGTATACAGAGATTTTTTAAAAAGTGGAAACCTCAACCAGAGGTCTCAGTCCCCTCTCCTCTGAACCAAGAGCAACTTGGAGAGAGACACGGGTACACCACCAGGGAGAGTCCACCGTGCAACGAGTCCATTCGTGCCCTGGGCCGGGTGTTCCCGGGTTAAGGGTACTGTGAAGGATCCAGCAGGAACAGCTTTCTGTCTGTCTCACTCACCTTCGAAAAGCATAAAATATCTTTGCCTACGAAACACTGTACGTTGATTTTGTTGTTCCGGAGCCAGCCGGGTTACATGGGAAGTACAACTCAGCATGACATTTGTCCTGAAGTTAATGATAAAATGACGTTAAATCACAGCCAGTGTTTTCCTAGAGATGTTCAAGACAACAACTTTAGTGCAAGAAGCGATAGCTCTGCAGGAATGCCCCCCTCAGAGTCTCCTAAGGAGCTGCCACACATGCTGCAGGGCGAGCTCTGGTGGGGGGCACTCTTGTCGGGAGAGCGAGGGGCAGGGGGTGGGGAGACAGTGCAATCCTGGGCTTCTCCAGGGCTGTGGGCGCAGAACCAAGGCCTCCAAAAAAGGTACAAAGTGGCTTGTCAGCTTTTCTGCCTGTTCTAACAAATTAGACATACGTCCCAAAAGGTGTACTGCAATATTAAAGTCCATTTATATAGGCTGTAAAGTTTCCCCTGTTGTCCTGGCAGGCACATGCGTGGCTGGAAAGTGTCTGTGGGTTGGTTCCTCTGTGAATCATATGGAGCTGACACTGCGAAACCGCAGCAAGCCAAAGGGGGAGCGAGCGTGTGCTGGATGGAGGGGCTGCGGCCCCGTATGTGGAAGTCGGTAATATTAATCCCCACTGAGTGCAGTGCTGCAAAATTATTAAGGCTGCTCTCTGAAGAAACTTCTAACACAGTGTGTAATGAAAATGTCAGGGACAATGAGTTATTAGGTGGTGCCCTGCCATTCTGAAGGGCCAGGTATTTCTCTACCTGTTACCCAAGCAGGCGAGTCCTGCGGTGACAGGAGAGCATCAGCAGTCTTTGGGCCGGGAGGCCCGTCAAGTTCACAACAACAGTGAGGCCTGCAGGACGTGCCTAAGGAAGCAGTGGGGACGCTATGATGGGGGTGATGTGAAGAGGTGAGTCACAGTGAACGTGTGTGGAACGAGGACACTGCCTGGTGATGTGCTGAGTAACGTCATAGCCCGAGTCATCGGGATTTGAACATTGCTCTCAGGGCAGCTCTTTTGGTTCAGAGTTCAGACGGGACCATCGCGGACAGGAATATCGCCTCAGTTATTTTCATTGTCATCCTAGACCAGGGATGTCAAACTCATTTTCACTGGGGGCCACATCGGTCTCGTGGTTGCCTCCAAAGGGCCAAGTATAACTTTAGGACTGTGTAAATGTAACTACCCTTAACAGTTAAGCCAGAGCTCAGCACTGCTGCCAGGTAGAAACAAGGTGCCAGGCTGGATAAAACAAGGCAGAGGGCCAGGTTTGGCCCGAGGGTGTTGTGTTTGCCACCTGTGGTCTAGAAGTTCAAGTACAGCATTTGGCATTTGTTTTGCATTATTTATTTCAGATGCTCACAACGTTTGTGTCTTTCTGACTTGTGTGAGACTGATCTCAGCCCGCTTGCTGGAGTCTCTCTGGCTTCTCCTCCCCCTTGGTCACGTCCAGTCATCACCAAGTGCTTTGGGCCAGTGAGTACCAGTTTCCGATTCCTTGGACTGCACCTTTGTCCTGTGCCTTGCCTTCTGTCCTGTTTCTCTTCGCTGCTCTCCCTGCCTGCGCTCTGCCTGGCCCAGCCTCTCTGCCCCTTACCTGGACCGCTGTGCTGTCCCCCTCCCACCTCTCTGCTCTGACTGTCCCGCCCAGAGCACGACAGCAGCAACGGCTACCCCCAACTCAACAGGCTCCTTTTCTGTGATAAGCCCTGGGATGGGTGTGTCACGTATGTTTTCTAACATTGCACTAACTTTGAAGATGGTATTATTACTACCATTGTACAGCTTCGGAGACTCCAAAAGGTCATAATGTGCTCATACCAGCGAATGAGGGCCAAAGTTGGATTTATAAGCCAGGGCTGATGGACCCCCTGGTTCATGCTCTTCCCTACCCAAGCTGTTTTCTCTGCTCAGAAACCTTCTGTGGCCCCTACTGCCTTAAAGATTAAGTGCGGGCTCTTATATCTTGGCATTCAAGGTCCTCTAAAATCTAGTTTGCATGTTTCTAGGCTTTCCTTCCAACCTGTCACCCATTCTTTAGCCCAACAGCCAAAACAAACAAACAAAAAACCATAGCCAAACAAACAAAAAACCTATTTTCATTCACACCCATGCTTTCTCTTTTGCAATATATGACTTTATACCTGCTTTTCTCCTGCCTGGAGCAGAGACTCTGTCACTCCTTCCTCTGTGTGAGTCAATGTTGCCCAAGAAAACATTGAACAGAGTTGGCTACAGATCCTTTTATTCTCTGGTTCACAAAGGGTATATTAGATCTTTATTAAATAGTCTAAAACGTCTGTTCAATAACGTTCTTCTTTAATATCTTTTTAAAAGACAGTTAAGGTGAATCTGAAAGCAATTAAGTGATTAAGTGCTGCAGCCGGATTCTGCTGCCCTCAGCCTCGGTGGATGCTATCTGGCTGATTAACCTCTGTTTCGGGGCCCTGTCTCACTGAGGGAGGCAATGACGGAAATCGCGCGGCCTGTCACATGACTGATCTTTGCTGTCACTAGCTGTCGTTCTCTAACTGCAAGCTTTCATTTTCAAAGTCCTGGCATGATTTCAGGAGCTGTAAACCCTTGTGTGAGTAAGTGAGCAGTTAAGAACTGGCAGTTTTTCAATCTCAGGTCCCTTCAACTTTACACCCCCATTTAGCTGTGGTTCTTTTTTTTCCACCTTAGGTTGGACATTCTTTCTGGCGAATACTTTTTTGATAAATAAAACAGGGTGGAGGTGAATTTGACTGAGACATATATGGGCTGGCCCAGTTAGGGCTAACAATAGGAAAAAGGTCATAGTGGCCACAACGTTAATTCCGGAGTCAGAGTAGGAGGTGAGAGAGGAGTGGGTGAGTAGATGGGGTTCCCAGCCTCCCACTGCAGCTGTAGTTCCTGGTGGGGAGCGCTGAAAATGCACCTGAAAATTATGAATCCACTGCTGGAGCTGACCCACATGCTAGTTTAGACAGGCGTTACTTTTGATGTCTTGGGGAAGGTCACGGAGTATCTATTCCTAGGCCTAACTAGATGGATCAGCTTGGTGAGATACCAGGGAACCATGTATCATAGGAAAGGGTTCTTTTCTAGTTACAGTGCTTAAGTAATTAGGGTTAATTTCATGCAGAGTTAATTATTCTTAGTGCATTCTTAGCTGGACATTGTGATTAATATTATTTGCATTAATGTTTAAGGGGTGGATAATCTGAAAATAAAAGTGAGAATATCAGTGAAGGACTTAGAGATTTGTTCCTGCCTGCTGGTTTGATTTGGAAATTTGTACATCAAATATTTTATTTTTCTTTTATCCTTTTGTTTCTTAGATTTCAAAACAAATGAGTGAGAGGAGTAAAGAGGAGGGGGAGCAACTGGGCATGCCACCAGAATGTTAGAGCTGTCGGTATCATAAAAGCAGGTGGTAACTTCACACCGAGTTCTCGATTGTGCACATTTTTTTGTTGTTGTTGTCTTCTCCTTTGTCTTCAGATCAAGCAAGTTGTGACTGATCACCAAATTTCTTTATGGTAGCATCTTAGGAAATTCAATATAAGGAATCCTATAAGGCAAAAACATAATACGAGTTTATGGACATCATTTGAAAGTCATTTGCTGATACCTGAAATTACAGTAGCTTACATTTACGGGGCACTCAATATGCCAGGATAGTATTAGCTCATTTAATCCTCTCAACAACTAGATGAGATAGGTACTATTATCCCTACTATATGAATAAGAAAACTGAGGCACAGGAAATTAAATAATTCATTTCCAGCCACATAGCTAGGAAGTGGTGGAGTCTTAAGTTAAAACCAGCAGTCTGAATCCAGAATAAAAAAAATCATATATATTGAGAATGAAACTATTTTGGTTCTTTTTAGATTTTATAAAGTTACCATCACCACCAGACAATTCTGAGGGGTGACTAGTATGGAATTTGTAAGAATAGGAGAGGAATCGTTTTGAGTGGAGAGGTGGTGAAAGAAAGTGAAAAAGGAAGAAAGATGCTGCCAAAAGCACCGTGGCAGGTCCTGAGGTTGGGACTCTAGAGGGGCAGGTGTGGCGCTGTCCTCCACTCTGTGCCCACCTGGGCCTCAGGCTGGACTGGTGGGCAGTGATGGGCAGTCAGTTAAAGAGTGTGGCTGGTGACTAATTTTATTTTAGTTTTTCAATTATAGTTTACGTTCGATATTATTTTGTATTAGTTTCAGGTGCACACTATAGTGTGGTTAGATAATCATATCCTTTACAAAGTGATCCCTCCCCAATATTTCTAATACCCACCTGGCACTGTACATAGGCATCACAATGATATTGACTATATTCCCTGTGCTGTAATTTACATCCCTGTGACTATTTTCCAACTGCCAATTTGTGCATCTTAATCCCTTCACCTCTTTCACCCAGTTTCCTAACCCTCTTCTCCTCTGGAAATCAGCTGGTGACTAATCTGTGACACTCACTGTGCTGGTTTCCTGCTCCTCAGGCTGAGAGTCAGCACTGACAGCTCCCTTTGAGTTCCCATCCATTCCAGCACCCTGCCCGTGAGATCTGCAATTCATGCTGTCTTCTGCAGAGCCAGACGTGTCCTGTCTTTTCAGACCTCTTCCCACCTCAGAACACTTAGGACAGGCCCACCGTCCTTTCTCTAAACCATGGGGCCAGATATGTTTCAGAATCCAAAATTTTTCAGAGTTTAGAAAGGTAAAGTGGTATCTATCCCATACATTATATCCTATTTCCGGTGGGGTCCAGGTCTGCCCCCTGTAAATGCATACAATCACATTCTTGCCACAAAATGCATGCACCATCACTCTCGGCAAGCCCAAGGATGACTACACCCTACTACATGTCAAGAAGGTCAGATTTTGCTGTCAACCGAAATTTTGTATCAACTTTATGGAAAACAGTTTTAATTGCAGGGCTTTGGGGGTTTGGCATTGAGGATAAGAGAGTGTGGGCCACACCATCTCCAGTTCGCTCAGCCTTGCGCAGAGGCCTGGGCGTGGGAACACTGACAGGGTTGTTCCTGCTGGCCTGTTCTGGCCTGGCCGAGTTGGCGCGGGCTCCGCCTGAAGGGCCTCGGGCTCCAGGCTCTCATTCCAGGTGTCAGTCGGGAGCGTAGGCACTAGGGAAAGAGTCAGTATGTAGTCTCTGTGCGTCCCTGCAGGGGTGATGCGCAAAGGCGGTAAAGGAAACGCAAACTTGAAAGAGAGATAAGTCGGATTTCTTTTCACTTGAAAGACCTATTTACAGTACTTAGAAAGACCTCTCTTTTTTGGGGAATGTCTTAGCTTACCTTGGAGGACCACAGATGAAAGTACAAATATAGCGAGTATTATTAAAAACAACCTGTAAAAATGCATTACTCTGAAGATTTAGCAGCTAATTTTCTGTTGCCTTTACTTCTTATTGTTTCCCCCTTAGTGTATAACCTTCTTTAAATTTTATGTCCTGCTCACAAATTCCTTCCGGGTTTAATGACAAATCTCTGTTTTTGTTACTCTGGTGAAGCCTATAGAAGGAAAATCATAAATTAATGACATGTTTGCAGCTATAAACAAGGGACAAACTCAGAAACATTCCAAGGACCCTATGTCTTAGAATTGCCTTGCTGAACTCTCAACTAACCTTAGATTTACAAGTCTAATCAAATGGTGCAGTCTGTTTCCATTTAAAAGTTGTTCACTGTGTATGAGCTTTCCCTTGACCTAAATCTGTAGTAAACCTTCGGAAGTAAACTCCTCCTGAGGAACCACTCTACTGGATGAAGCCAGTGTTCCAGTTTTTGGTCCCGAGCTACCATGTCATGTGCTGCAAATCATAGTTTGCAAAAGGACAGTCTGCTATATCACGTACAGGAGGACAGTGCTAACTTTCAGCCTCAGGCTGTGTTCTGAGATCGCAGAAAGACTATGTATGCTATGTCACTTAAACTTTGCTTCCACTCTCTGGGTCAGCCAGCCATTTTTCTAAGCTGTCTCTGCCTATGAACTCATTTAATTCTCTTAACAAACAGAAAGAGGCAGAAGCCATGATGAGCCCTCTCTTACAAATGAGAAAGCTTAGCAGAGAAGCTGAGTAAATTTCCTAATGAGTGCCAGCTATTCAGTGGGGGAGAGGGACTCTGAACCCTGTTACTCTTTCTCCAGAGCAGGCCATGTAAGCCTTGTCATGCGGCTTTCTGGGGTCTTGCACAACCTGTAGCAAAACCTAGCCTAATCACGCAGTGCTCACCCCAGCGGTTTCCTTAGCACGTGCTCTACCCCAGTGGGTTTTCAACCCTGAGGCTCTGCAGAATCCCTCAGGATGATGGGATTGAGAGGCAAAGGGGGTTTGGGACTTCCATATGCATGTCAGACAGAGCAAGTCAGTGTCTTAAGTGTTGCTTGCTAGCACTAAGATTTTACTTGAATAAGGGGTTCTGCTGCTCACAGAAGCTTAAAATGAGAGCTCTAAACAATGGAGTGATTAACTCACACAGGGTCATTCCAATTACAAAGAGGAATGGAATGTAGAAATCCAGATCCAATGCTGTATGTTGGTGTAAGCCTCTTTCTTCCTGTAGACAGAGGTATAGATGTGAAGTAAATGTGAATTTTGGAGATTACATGTCAAGTTGAACAAGAGGCTGCTGTTTGGCGAGACCAGATCAAAGACTGCTGAAGTGGAAGGTAGAAAATTGGGCCTGGTCTAGGGAAGAGGAAGAAGTGATGGGCTGGAGAAGCTTCATGTGGAAGAAAAGGCTTGTGATTGAGGAAAGCGTGACGGGAGTCTAGAGAAGGTGTTGAAATGAGGAGCTATGCCCTGTGAATTGGTTGTGAAAGTAGGACCTGGGGAAGTAGAAAAGAAACCTCCTGAGGGAGGCGAGACCAGAGAGCCAGATGGAAACTTCCCTTTGAAAATGGCCAAAGCACAGAGGACCCAGGAAGAGTCTCTTGAGGCTTTATGTGGATGAAGTCCAGAAGAGTAAGCTAGTATGTAATTTTTTTAAATTTACAAAGTTGGTAGATCCAAGAAAAACAAAGGATTACTACAAAGCATTGTGCCAATTCTTCACCATGCCCTTGATTCGGTGGATTCAAAACTGGTTAAATGACTTTTCTCCCAAGGTGCTGCCTACTGGGTTACTGTCAGCCTGGAGGGCAGGCGTAGGCCTGCACTCTTCAACCTTTATTTTATAAAACAAAGCAAGTGCTCTGATAAGGCTCTGACTCCGTCTCCAGATAATGATGTTCTTTCGTTTATCTTCTCTGTGTGTCCATTTCTTCATTATTTAATTGGTGGTTAACATGGGATTCCTGGATGAGCCTAAAGGGGGTTCATGAATCCTCTAAAATTATCATATTAGGCCCTGGCTGGTGTAGCTCAGTGGACTGAGTGTGGGCTGTGAACCAAAGGGTCACCAGTTCGATTCTCAGTCAGGGCACATGCCTAGGTTACAGGCTAGGTCCCCAGTAGGGGGCACGTGAGAGGCAACCACACATTGATATTACTCTCCCTCTCTTTCTCTTTCCCTTCCCCTGTCTCTGAAAATAAATAAATAAAATATTTTAAAAAATAAATAAATAAAATTATTATATTAGGATGATCTACTGACATTTCTGTCTTCCTTGCTAGACTATGAGCAACTAAGGGGGTGAAGCAAATTGGAACTGGAAAAAAGAAAAGCAGTGTATGTGTTAATAATCCATGGTTGAGTCATAATTCACTCATTCCTTCATTCAGCATTCTGTTGAATATCTCCAACATGCTTACAACTGTGTACTAGGCACCCAGGAAATAGGGACACAAAGCAATTAACAGGGAGCAGATATTGTAACATGCTGTATGATGCAGGAAACATATTGGAGGGAACTTAATGTAGCCTGGAGACCTGGTGTTATCTTCCCAGAGAGGAAGCATCTGTTAAAAAAAAATTCAATGGTAGTATAAATTTAGAGATCTAATTGACTTTATTGAATGATTGATGAATTTGGTAGTATCCAAAAGGTACTCCAGGGAATTATATAGAATAGAAGGTTTTTATAGGCAGAAAATGGTGGGACAAGGAATTTTAAACTGGATTATTTCTGGCAAGGTTACCTTCCCTTAGGGGAAGGCAGGGGGCTCATATCAGGCAGATTACCTCTAGTTCTGACCAGGAAATGCTAGACTGACTGGTTTAAAATTCCACTCCTGGGAGAGGCTGAAACTGCTCTGAGGCTAGGTATTAAGTCTTGGTGAGGTGTAGCATAAGTAACTCCATGTTGGGGTCTGTTTCTTTTTAACAATTGCCCACGTTTGATCAAACTCTAAGCCCAAGAGATATGATCAAAATGTAAGGCACTGGCACCACTCTCAGCTACTGTTCTGTAGTTCTTGCAGCATTTCTGTTTTTGCCTTTGTTTGTTTTGCTGAATCTCTTTGATATTCACAGGTCACGGCTCAGGCTCACATTGTCTTTGTTCCTTTTTTGACAGTCTAGTTTTAGGTAGATTATTTGCAACTGTGAAGTGGAATTTAAAGCTTTTGAGAGAACACAACACCCCAGGGAGATTATTCTGTAACGATAAGCAGGATAATTCCCAATGTTTGGAGTGCACTTCACAGTCATAGTCCCCAAAACCCAAGACAATCGAAGAAAGACCCTGTTGAAGGAGACATCCTTATAAGCCAAGTAACTTCCTCAGTGATTTTATGTAACTGAGTTTTGGCTTCCCCAGAAGTGTAGCAGGTGGTGTTGGCCATAGTACAGAGCCCTCCTTGCTCAGCTAAAAGATAATTAAGGTCTATCCTAGTATCAAGAGCAACTTCAGTCAGAGAACCTAACGGTTTCTGTTGGGCAGCTATTGTTTTAACAGCAGATTCTTGCAATATTTTCAAGAGTTAAGGAGAGGCATCTGACTGTAGCTTCATTTGTACTCACTCCTAAGCAGGGAATGCCTCCTAGTAGGTCCGTCTACTCTAGGACTGTTAGGGGCACAGTTAGGTAACCGAAGAAGCATTGCCCAGTTATGTGCCAGTCATTGAGGCATATATTGGCCTGAGAATGAAAACCACCACAGACAAAGGTCAATCCTGTAGAGTACAATCCACTTCTCTGAAGTGGTGCTCTTACAGGAGCCATTTGCAGGGATCGTCACATTTGCCCATTCAAGCCAGAGGTCAGTTTGGTTTCCTCCTAGCCTGCAATAAAAGTTGTTCTAAACTCCAGAGATTACCCCTTTCAAAATGGGCTAGGAGATATGGGTGATGGCAGCATCTTTCCAGGCCCATGCCAGAGTAAAGAAAGAAAGAAAAGTAGGAAGTCTTGATGTGCTTGCTATCTTGGGCAAAAGCAGTTGCATTGATGGCAGCTCCTTCTCTGGCTGGTTCATTTAATCTGGAGGTCTTCAGCGTTGTGCAGGCAGCTGTGAGATGCTTACTCAAAGCTGAAGTCTTGGAGTTTGGTTGCCATGTCAGTGGTGAGGAGGACCTGGCAGAGTCTTCTACCATTCCACCGGGATGGGCTGCTGACCCAGAGGCATTCAGTCATAATCCCACAGAGGGGTGCTTTTGCCCTATTGGTTCTTCAGCCAAACACATGCCCCAGATATCTGAACCTGAAGTTCTTCTCATGCTAAGCAGGAGTACATTTGTAAAGGCATCTGAGTAAAAGAGTAACTGTAGGTGACAAAAGATTTAAAAATGCTCATTGTTGAAAATCAGATAGGAGTTCATTCTAATGGAATTGACAAGGAATTGGCATGTTATTTCCCTAACATGCAACATTTTAAGATAATAACTGTAATTATGACTGATAACATTATATCAGGACTTATCAGACTTTAGGGATTTCACACAATTTCTAGAACACTTATGTACATATGCAAGTACAACATAAGGAAAGCTTAGTATTCCTTCTTATTTGACAATACTTTCCATGAAATTTAACATACTTAATTACTTTAACATCTCCCTTTTTACAAGGAGAGAGAACAAATCTTTTGAGATGTTCCAGAGACCCTCTGTAAAATCCCAAAGTTAGTTCAAGATCAGAAACTCTTCATTTAGAATTTGGTCTTGAGAAGTTTGTCAAAAATATCAAAAGGTTTTAAAATATTTGGTCACATAACACTGTAGGTTACTGTGAAACAATACTTACCTGTTTAACCAAACTGACAAACATTTCAAAGGCAAATGTAGAAGGTTACGTAGTTCTGAGCAAAACTTAGTTCAGTATCAAAAATATTGAGATGGGTGGGTTTACTGAAGTAATCAAAGGCTTAATCAAGACTACATAAAGCATAGGTGATTATTTTGATCAGACATGAGATCTTTGGTTTTTCTAGGCAGATTACTTTAAAAGGTAACAAAAACCTTTGTTGAAAGTTTTTTTATTAAGAGCAGACCACAATCCAAGAAAACTTGTCCTTTCAGCAGATGAAAGAAAATTAAAGCTTAGTTATACACAAATACACAATTGATATTAAAGCTTGTATTTGGAAACTTTATAGCAAATTTATTCAGCCTTACTCAGCTTGACCATGCATAAGATTTCTTTCCCAAAATTCCTTTTCCATAAACCATCTATAACTTATTTTATACTCAGATTTTGTCTTGTTTTTCCTCTTTCCCATTCTGAAATAACCAACCTCACTTTGAGACAAATTTACTTTCTTTTCTCTCAGCAACAAAAAAATGCATTTTCATTCCTGTTTTCTTTTACCAAAAATTACACATCTTACTTTCCTTGCACACAGAGGTGATGATGATGATGATGATGATGATTACTGATGGCTTTAATTACAAATATTAGTATTCTTCACCCTGAAAAATATTTAATTTCTAGCAAAAACTGAGAAATAAGCAAGTATGAAGTGTCTTTCTCATTAACATTCTGTGGGTTGGTAGATTTATAAATACTTTTTATAATTTCTAGAAACATGGGCTTGCTCATAGAAAATTTCTTGCATGGCACAAAATATACTTAATAGACCCAAATATCTTTATTTTCTCTGTAAAAATGAAGCCAGAGTGGATAAATCTATGTTCAGTAACCGATGTTTTAATATTCTATAGATGATCTAGATGTTTAATAAATTTCCATCATTTAGCCTAATCTTAGCAAAACTTTAAGGTTTCAGGTTACCAAAAAGATTTTGGGAAACTATTTAAAAATTTCACTAAACACTTTTTATCTTTCTTAACATATATCTAATTTACTTGTTCTCAACACATATGTTTAAATTATTAAAATTTCATCATTCTGACTTATTTTTCTTACTGACAAATATTATAACAGAGATAACATGAACTTATTTGACCACTAGTAAGCCTAAGAAGTGTAAAAGTACTACATTTCATTCTGATAACTCTAAAGGCATGCCCATTTTAATTAAACCATCAAACTCAAACTAGCTTTAATACCAAATATTTTCCCAGATTATGTAAACCTGAGGGTTACTGTCTGTAATATTTCTGAGAATTTAATTCACATAAGTGCTTAATTTTCTTTAAGCCAATTAAGTAGAGCATTTTTACAAATTAATTTTGGCAGTACCATTCCAGAGGTAGCAAATACCACACATCTACAACACACGCAGTGTTGGCACAGGGAAGGAAAAACTGCCCAAACCTCCTGGAAGGACCTTTGTTTCCTAAGGCCAGAATTTTTGCAGAGCCTACACCCCTTTTGGGATTGTAAAAAGAATTAGTGGACTTTGGCCCTGACTTGGTAGCTTAGTTGGTTAGAGCGTGATCCTAATATACCACAGATGTGGGTTTGATCCCCAGTCAAGGTACGTGCAAGAATCAACCAACAATTTGATCTCTCTCTCTCTCCTTTCATTTCTCTTTCTAAAATCAGTGTTTTAAAAAAGAATTAGTAGACTTTGAATAGTTTCTAGAATCAGACCTCTGGTCCTGTAAAGACTAGATTTGTAAAACAAGGATCCTGAAGGAATCGGGTTGCCACCTACATGACATCAAAAGTACTGACACATCTATCCACCTGTGTCAGGATACTTTCCTTCCACCTGAGTACATTCAGCTTAGGGGAGAAAGCCTAGAAATAATTCTTCTCAGCTTTGAACATCAGCTTCCATTTTGGCCCCATTTTCTTTTATCATAAAGTTATAAATCCTTTCAAATATCTTGTCACATTTCCACTGGGACAAACTATTGACATTTTGGGCCATATTAAATAATGCCATGGACTTTGAAAGTGTCCTCCTACAGGGTGCTAAGGATATTTTCTTCACAAGGTCTAGAGTCTCTTCCACAGATAGTCAAGAGAAAGAAAAAAGAGTTCTAGCCTTTTATAATAAACCAGTAATGTAATAAGTAAAAATCCCTCTGAATTCTGTAAGCTGATGTAACAAATAAATCAAATCTAAGAAGGTGGCCATTGGAATCTCCTGTCTGCAGCTGGTAGGTGAGGAGTTATCTGATGTTGGGCAATGGGGCCCATTTTGTAGGCCTGAGCTCCTCACCTATGGAATCTGAGGCTATCTCCAGGTAGATAGTGTCAGAATTGAGGTGAATTGTAGGACACCCAGCTGGTGTTGAAGAATTGCTTGGTGATGTGGGGAAATGCTCACATGTCAGAATTGGGTGCAGAATCTGAGTAAGGACGGACAGCCTGTAAGGTAGAAAATCAGGACACAGGGTCCTCCTAGAAACTGAGGAGAGGGTGGTGGGCACGAACAAGTGACAAGGAGAGGCGATGGAAGAAAAGAACTTGATGGGCACTGGTATTGGTAGTGAAGTACAGTGTGTTCTCCAAATGTCTCCTTAACATACTGTAACTTGACTATGTTATACCAGTACAGGTAGAGGGTGAAAGAGTTTATACCTGCTCCCAAGACTTACTTCCATTCTTTGAATGTTTAGAAAACCCTTGACCAATAATATGGGTCATTGATGGGTGCCCATTGTTGAGAATAATGACCTTAGAGATTTCACCACAGAAAAACACCTGGCTTTTGAAAACCCATTCTCTGATCGTAAAACACAAGCAAAGACATCACTCGCAGAAATACTGCATCATGATCGAAAAGGGTACTCAGTCACTGGTTTCAGATACCCCTTGTATTTTCAAGGTAGCTGAAATACAAAAGTAAAAACGAAACTTGCCTTTCAGTTCTGTTCATGTGTGTGTTTAATCATTTCCTCCTTGGTTTCTCTGAAACAGCCTGGCAGTCCCAGCAGCGCATGATGTGCATGTAAGAGATGTCCAAACCTGTAGAGAATTTTTATGACTTTATTTGAGCCAAACTGACAACAATGCCAGGAAGCAAGACCTCAGATGCTCTGCAGAAGGATCATGTTGCCGGTTCTTTCATACATTTGGAATTAAGGAGGTACCTCAATGAAGTTTACAGGAAGGTCTGAGAAAGCAAGGTGTATGATAGTTAACAAGATTAGGTGCTCCCTCGAGGGGTCTGGAAAAGAGAATTACCTCTGGCATTTCAAGGGTGCGTTAGCCCACAGGCACGGAAACAAGGGTCAGGCCTTGCTTAAGGTGAAGATAAACTTGTCCCTAAAGAAGTTATATGCTTGGGGCGTGACTACCCACCAAGACTGCCCACTTAGGAATTCCTGAGCAGATTGCCCTGTGAAGTTACCTTAGGTGAGATTTATTACAGCACCCCCTTTTCCACGCAAGTTTTCAGTGGCATGTGAGGTGACCCACTCTTGTCTCAGGATCATTAGTCCCCTACCCTTCTATACTTGCCAGGTATATGTGCGGGGAAACGTGGCCCAGGCACTCCAACCTCTTCCCTGATTTGAAGTGTTGAAGCATTTTGGAAATTGGGTCTTGGTGTGCAGAATTCTCAGTGAACTCTGGTGGGGTTCAGGGGTAGTGAGGACCTTCGAGTGCTCGTGACAAACGACTGCCTGGCCCACCCACGGTATAAACCTTGTGTAAGTAAACTCACGAACAGAATGATTTTGAATTATGAGTTAAGAAGATCAAGGAAAACCTGGTTTCTGCTCTTTGCCTATTGTTTGTCAGAGACACAAGAATTTGTACACATATTTTTCCTCTCTCCCCCGCTCCTTGCAGCTATTTAAACTATTTTACAAAGGAGACGTTCCAAGGAGGAGCTGTGACCACAGGGTATGTGCAAAATTCAGATATGTCTTATGTACAGTGCAGGGCTCTGCTGACATTTATAGAGACCAGGATGAAAAATGTGCTCCCCTCATTTCCCGTAATTGTTGTAGAGGAAACAATCCCAGCATCAGTGGGATCTTTCTCAGTGTTCTCTGAAGGATCATTTGTCAGCCGAGTTAACACACATGCTTGAATAAATTTCAAGTAATTCTTGTTTGTACTACTTATCTTCAGTAAATCTGGGGATTGACCCTAGAGGACTATAGGACTGCGCTGGCTGAGCTCCCTGTTGACACCAGAAACTTGCCTCGTGGAGAAGCCACCTTAGACTTGGGTCCTCAGGCCCTGGCAAGGCACCCTGGCTGCCGTCCCTGGAGCAGAGATGATAGGTGTTAGAAAATGTTAGGGTGGCTGCTGATCTGGGCTATGAAAGAATTCACAAAGAGAAGAAAATGTAAAGAGTAAAGATTATATTCACTCTCCAAGAAAGGAGAAAGGCACCGTATGGAGAGAAACACCAGCCTTGAGGGGTGGGGGCTTTGAATTTTTATTGGATTATAATTGGATTAAAAAAGGGTAGGGGTGCTGTGGTGTGGCCCCTAGGCAGTTGGGGTGTTGTAACACAGGCTGTAGTTTGTTCCAGTGTTGGCTATAGGGAGTGATTAGTTCTGTTCTTGCTTCCAGTAATGTCCAGTCCTGGGGACAAGCTCAGAAGAGGGAAACAGCAGTCACGTTTCACAAGGTCACAGGCCTGCTGGCAAATGGGGCCACGATAGCAGATGGGGCTGGCTTTGTCCTTTCAATAGGTCTCCACTGAGCCCTGCCCAAATTTTAGATTTATGAGCAAAAAGAAATGATTGTTGTTTTTTTAAGCCATAGAGTTTTGGGATGTTTTGTTATGCAGCAATAGACAATTGTAACATTTGATTTCCAGTATACTACATTCCTAATTTTCTTTGGCCTCATTGTCAGTTTTTCTTGATCTTATTTAATAATTTTTCTGATCCTCCTCTCTTTAAATTTTAAATTATGGAAAATTGTAGTCACACATGAAAGAGACAGCAAAGTAGAATGAATCTTCCATGTGCCCCTTACCCAGCTTCAACATTCACTACTCAGGGCCAGTAGTATCTCATCCATGCTCCTACCCACTGCCCTCCACCCACCCATATTATTTTTAATAGACAGCCTTTTTTCATTAAGATTTTATTTATCTATTTTTAGAGAGAGGGGAAGGGAGGGAGAAAGAAAGGGAGAGAAACATCAATGTGTGTTTGCCCAGCCCGCAACCCAAACATGTGCCTTGACTGTGAACTCAACTGGTAACCCTTCGGCTCACAGGCCAGCACTCAATCCGCTAAGCCACACCAGTCAGGGCCCTCAGACTGTCTTTTTACCATCGTATGCTCTTGGTAATCTCACTCGGACTCACAGCTTTAAATATCCTTTATGCTGAAGACTCTCCAATGTATTACCTGCATTAAAGCACTGTGGCTCAAAGCGTGGATTCTGAAACTACACTCCTGGATTCAAGTCGTGGCTCTCCCACAAACCACCTTGGTGGCCTTAGGCAAGTTACTTAACTTCTACATACTTCAGTTACCCCATCCGTGAAATAAGAGATAGTAATGTTTCCTACTACTTCCTGGGATTGTTATGAGGAACAGATAAATTTGCATTTTATCTAAAATATGTAAAATGCTTAGAGTGGTATGGGCACACACACACACACACACACACACACCTGTTGGCTTAGTTATTGTGTCTTCAAGCCAGACCTCTTGCCTGAACTCTAGGCTTATATATGCAGCTGCTTTGTTGGCATCCTGACTTAAATGTCAAATAGATTTCAATTCTGTTGTTCTGAAACCATACTCCTGATCTCCCTGTTCCCCACTCGGCTCCGCCCTCAGACTTTCCCATCTCATTGAATGGCATCTCCATCTTCCCATTTGCTTCACCCCAAATTTTATGATGTCATCCTTGACTTCTCCCTTGATC
Organism: Tonatia bakeri; assembly: GCA_004024845.1. Taxonomy (NCBI): domain Eukaryota; kingdom Metazoa; phylum Chordata; class Mammalia; order Chiroptera; family Phyllostomidae; genus Tonatia; species Tonatia bakeri. Next base: position 118,944 of record PVIA01000237.1, on the reverse strand, counting down.
TTATATCATATCCTGTTGGTTCTGCTTTCAAAATGTATCCAGAGCCCTTCATCATTATTATTCTTATAGAAACCTCTGTCATCTCTTGCCTAAAATATTGCAATAGCTACCTAACTTGTCAGCCTGCTTCCACTTTTCCCTTCCCATCCCTCCCCCAATAGTCTACTTTCCATACAACAGAGTGGCCTTTAAAAAAAAAGAGTAAGTCAGATCATCTCACTATTCTGCTTAAAACCCTCCACTGTCTTCTGGTATAATTCACAGCAAACACAAAAAGTCCGTATAGCCTCCGGGATTTCCATCTCCGTCTATAGCCTCTGTTTTGCTCCACCCTCACTGGCCTCCTTCCTTTTCCTTGAAAGTTCCCAGAGGACTCTCACGGTAGGTCTTTACACTTCAACCTTTCCTTCTCCCTGGAATCCTCTTTGCCCAGATCTTCACGGCTCACTCTTTCACATCCTTTAGTCTTAGATTAAATGTTACCTTCTCATGTAATGGACATACTGCTTAATAAGCGTGAGTCCTGCCCAACCATCCCACTTGTATCTTCAACGTTCTCAGTCCCCTTACTCTGCTCTACTTTGTCCTCTTTCCTCGGCATCCCCATCCTACCACACTTTAGAATGTGCTCATTGTTTTGTATCTATTCCCTATCTCCCTCTGCTAAAATGTAAGCTTCGTGAAGGCGTCGTTATCTGTTTTCGTCATTGCTGGGTCTCAAATACCTATCACAGTGCCTGCCACAAAGTAGACACTAGATAGATAGATCTGTCCTTTAGAAATGCCACTCAAAGCAATACAGAGGATAGTTTGGAGGGGAGAAAGGACACTTTTAAGATCTGTGTAATCATCCTTACAAGAAATGAGAATGAGAGCCTGAGGTAGAAAAGAAGCAAGAAGGAGGGTGAGTCGGTATTTATTGGTAGAACTACAGAAATGGATGGCAGACTGTTACAGGAGACAGGGAGGGAGGGAAGAAGGGGGCGAGAGAAAGAAAGAGATTGAAGGGGGAGGCAGTGGTCAGGGGTAACTTCCAGGTGTAGAGGAGGAAAAACTTTCCCTCCAGGCTTCATTGTTCTTGACTGATAACCCCTGTAATAAAAGACAGATTAATAACAGAAAAACAAGCTAATTTAATAACTTGTATACCTCATATATACATGGGAGATACCCAGGAGAACTGAGTAAAACTCCCCCAAATGGCCCAAACCTCCACCTTAAATACCATCTTCAGCTAAAGACAAAAGAAAGATGTTAGGGGGAGGGAGACCAGTTATGGGAAATTATCAGGAAAAATACAGTAAATACGATAAGATTGTTATACAGACTTAAATGACCTCCATTGTTAAGAGTTTCCTGTGATTTGGAGTCATTCTTCTCTTCCTGAAAGAGAGATAACCTTACAAATGGATATTTTTTCTTATAAACACACATTTTTCTTACAAAAAGTAAATTTGAGTCTGTATTTAGAGATTGCCCTGGATCTTCCTGTTCTTAAAAAAAAAATCAACTCAAAATACTCTTAGGCCAAGGAGATTCATTTGGGGAAGCATATTCTGCTACGCCTGTGTTGCCACCTCATTTTTTTTTTTTCTTCTACCCCTAAATAGTTGTGATTGATTGGTAGGCTAATGCACATAAAAAAAAAGAAAAGAAAGTTTAGCTAACTACCCCCAATGGCTAACATGTGCTGGAATTACACCTGTGATATACAGCTAGATGATCCTAAAATACATTTCCCCTTCTCCCGGAGTAATACTAAAGCTGGACACATGGTCCCTGAACTAGAAATTACGTTCCCCAGGTACCCTTGCAGCAGGAGGGGGCCATGCCACTGATGTCAGGCCAAACCACGAGAGTAGAGGTGATGCGTGCCATTTCCAGAACTCAGCCTAGGAACAACTGCTCTATGCTTTCATTCAGTCTGGCCCTCGCCCCTGAGGTGAAACAAGGCTGACTCTTGGCACAGCTTTGGCCATTCAGATAAAGTAAAATGGTTTATGGGATAGTGGAGAGATGAGATGAAAGGAACTTGGATCCTTCCGTGACCTGGTAGAGCAAAGCTGCCCTGCCGGAATAGATTTACCTGGCGGGGAGAGGAGTAAATGTCTCTCTTCTTAAGCCACCGTATTCTGGGAGCTCTTTGTTAACTTGTATCCTGACTAATGTGATGGGTAAGCTCAGTTGATATCTTTGTTCCTTAATGTCCTCAGTTATTCAAAGGAAGATGAATTATATCAAATTAAGAAATTCTTGAAACACTAATAAGATAAGATACCCACTCCACTCTTTGCATTGGTGAATACCTGTTCTCTGACTATGGTAGGAATTACAGAATTATACAATGGAAGCAGAGTTAGTCTCAGACACATGGGCACTCAAGGTAGGCTAGTGCTGGGGTGAATACTTTGTTAGTCCCAGGAAGTTAGTAATTTAGCATATCAACAAACTGATATTCTTAATTTTTCCCGTAGTGTACAATTATTTTCTTATAGTTTCAGTTCGTTCCTCTCTTTAATGTTTTTAGATATTCTTATTTTGTGGCCTATTCCAGATTATTTTCCTATACTATCTCAACTATTAGAGGGTGCTTATCTTTCCAATTTTTATGTCTGCTGATGCTCAAGGTAGATTATTTCTGCCTGTGCTTTGTGAGCCTTTCTCCAGTGGAGGTGGCTCTTCCATGAAGTCTGTGTGTCCTGGGGAGTGGTTCAGATCTGCCTCCATCATGAGCCAGTCTGGATCCAGTTTTTATGTTAATTTCTAGCACCTCTCACAAAATCTTAAACTCTCGGCCTAGACATAGCACAGGCCTGGATTTTTAATTTTTTTACCAAAAACTCTGAGAAGAGACACATTCCCTTGCTTCTTTGTTGCTTTCCTGGGTTGACGAACAGATATTTTTAGTCTCTTTCACTGTGGGTATCAACTTTGTGGGTATCAGCTTTATTTAGAGGTTTTAGTTCCCGCTTCCTGTTTCATACAAACTCAAGTCCGTATGTCTTGACCACCATCAGTATTAAATCCTAGCACTTTGCAAACTAAGGTTTCTAGTTAGTTCAGTCTCTTCCCTTGGCCACTATTACTATACGGTTGGCCAAAAAGTTCTTTTGTTTTTTCCCATAAGGTAGCTAAACTAGCATTTAGTTGTCTTGAACTTCACTCAAAACAATTTTGTTTGACTGTATTGTGACAGCTGTCATATCAGTGTGCATTAAAAAAATCAAAATCAGTGAATTTTTGTGTAGCCATTTTAATATTAAAGATGGCAGAAAATATGCAACATTTTTAGCATATAATGCTTTATTATTTCAAGAAAGGTAAAAACACAGCTGAAATGCAAAAAAAAAAAGAAGATTTGCGCAGTGTGTAGAGAAGGTGTTACAACTGATCAAATGTGTCAAAAGTGGTTTGCAAAGTTTCATGCTGGATATTTTTCGCTGGATGGTGCTCTGTGGTCGGGTAGACCAGCTGAAGTTGATAGTGAGCAAATTGAGATATTGAGAACAATCATGTTATACCACATGGGAGATAGCCAACATACTCAAAATATCCAAATCCATCAAGTTATTGGTAAAAATGAAAAATGTGTCTTTTATTTTATGGAAAAAAAGTAAGTGGACTTTTTGGCCAACCCAGTACTTCAATTTTGTTTCCTTTTTTTTTTTCTGCTACCTGGAATATCCTTTTTTTTTTTTTCAATCTCAACTATGTTAAAAACATCACGGGTGATATTATGTCAGTTACTTTTAGTCTACAAGATGAAGGGTATTCTGTATTAGCTTAGATGGCCACATGCTCACATGAGAAGCCTTTAAGTATTTTTCAGTATTTATTAGCAGAAAGGCTGAGGTCTTGTTTACCATTTTGTTCACTGGTTTATCCCTGGTACCTCAAACAGAACACAATATATAGTAATCCTCAATTTATATGTGTGGAATGAATGAATGTTGGGTGGCAGGGCTGAGCCTGTCCTGGGCAGTCTAGGTCTGGATCCAAGTACACAAACTCCACCCTACAGAAAAAGATCTCTATAGCCCAACCCCACCTCCGCAGAGTACAGTTGAGGGCTTGTTGCCTGTGACTTCATCAGAACCCTTGTGAATCTCTCTCTCACCCCAAGCAACTTATTACAGCTTTCTTTTCCATCACACTTACATTCTTTTGGACAGGAGGCTCAGTAGATACAATTTTACTCCCTCTTGGGTTATATTTCCGGTGGAATTCGAGCTCCCAGTGCTCCAGTACCTGGTAAAGGCTGGAGCACTGGGGCCTTACCTGGCTGGCCTGTTGCTTGTGCTCTATTCTCTGAATACAGGCTCAGCATAGAGACAAATATGGCTCTGAACTTCTTCTTAAAGGCGGGAACCTCACTTCTCAAGATCCACAGACTATTCCTGAAAGTTGCCTGTGCACTGAAGGTTTTATAAATCAAATTCTATTTGAAGTGTAGAGAGGAGCTTTCTGACAGAGTCTCTCTTTCCTAAGATCACTGTGGGTTTGGCACCCTGCTCAGCCTGGCCAGGACCGGGGGAGCTGAACTGTGCAGATGTGCAGGTGCACCGCTGTGCTGTGAAAATAGTGTCTGGTACAAACGGGTTTAAGGAGGAAGGCAGTGTGGTTCCCGCTGAGAGGGATGGGAGTGCCGCTCCGCCGAACTTGCTGGTGAGCAGGGAGAGTAAGAGGTGAGGAGTTTGCCCAGTGAAGTGTAGGTTAAGAGAAAGAACTCTGGATCAACTGAGAGACTACTGGAGGAACGCCTAAAACATACAAGGAATAAAAATCAGATAAGAGCTCTGGCTGGTGTGGCTCAGTGGACTGTGTCAGCCTGTGAACCAAAAGGTCGCTGGTCCGATTCCCAGTGAGGGCAAGTGCCTGGGTTGCGGACCAGGTCCCTAGTTGGGAGCATGTGAGAGGCAACTGATCAATGTTTCTTGTGCACATCAATGTTTATCTCTCTCTCTTTCTCTGTCCCTTCCCCTCTCTCTAAAACATAAATAAATAAATCCTTTAAAACATTTTTTAAAATGTAAGAAAAGAGATAGGATACCAGCTGTCATCGTGAAAGCTCCCATTTGTTAAGCACCTGTTATGTGACAGGCACAGGCGTGGATGCATTATCAACATTTCACTCGCCCTCCCGTTCTGCAGTGAATTAGACGTCATTGCCTCCACTGCGGACGGGCAGACAAGCTCCATAATATTACAGCCATGTGGCTACTAAGTGGTGGAATCAGGACTGGGACAGACTCCAACCCCCATCTTCTTTGCATGAGGCGTCCGCTGCATTGAGAAGAGCGCTAGTGCCTGGGAACGTGAGAATGTCCTGCTGGGGGGCCCTGCAATGCAGACGGCTGGTTTTGACAGAAAGCTGAGGACAGAAGACCTTAGGTTGTGGACAGGTGACAACGGGCACCCTCCCTCAGGCAGACATGCAGATCGGTGGTCTACACGCATCAGACTCTTGGATAGACTCTCAAACATGGAGCTTGGCAGACAGAGGAGGCTGGGAACGGTTCACTCTTTGGAGGAGAAATAGACTCTTCTTTTTGATGGCCCCAAATGTTGACAGAAGAAAATTACCCAAAGCACACAGTAGCAGGAACCTACCTAAGAGATCGGCTTCTGCGTTTCATCACAGGGTTTGCCATGAAGGAATCCTGTGGTGAACTCTTAAAGAAAATGTAAATAGCACCCTCTCTCCAATTTATCTTTTCTGTAAATCTGAACTTTCATATCTTAGACATTTTTGACAGAAAATTGAAACCTTAAAGAATAGATTTCAAAATATTTACCCAATGGTCTATTTATTTGGAACAATATTCAACATCATGAAACTAAAATGTTGGGACACCTCCTCCATGTTCCTCATAGTGATTTGACTTGTAATTGAAAATAAAATGTTAATCAAAAAACAATTTTTGATACATCTCTTTTCTTTTGAAAACTTGAAATAAATTATCATTTTGAATTTGGCAGTTCTTACCACAGCAGGCCTGGAAACCACGTGATGTGTATTTAATCACAGAGAATGCCCCCGCCCCCAGCGGTAGCAATGGTGCTGAGGTTATGATTTTGTTTGAATTTGTTCTGCGCCGAAAGGCATGATGATTTACAGAGCTGTCTTCGGAAATATGTCATGTACTAGTCACCTCATGTCATCAGCACCCTCCTGGAGAAATAGCCAGTGGATTTCTTCCCAGTTCATGCTGTGCAGTCTCTTTCTTATGTGTGTGAACTTCGCAGGATGTCAAGTACCGTGTTAAATATAAATGGAGTATTTGAGGGGTTCCTGCAAACCCTCTAATGATCTTCCCCTGGACAGACAGCATTTTATTGTGTAAATTACAGGAACCACACAGAGCCTGGCATAAAGAGGTCTGGGAAACTGGCCTTAAACCCAGAAAGAACCTGGACCTCAGTCCTAGGTCCCTGGACCTCAGGAGCTGTCCCAGTGTTGCAACCAAATTATTTTTTAGTTGCGTGGGACCCCTGACAGACCAGGAAATCCTTTGTAATATGGAGTTTGTTGCTGAGTGTTATTCTTGGGTGGAACAGCAGTGAAGATGTCTGGTCTTATTCCTCAGTAGCATTGAGATTCCCCTCAATCAGCCACAGTGTGGAGAAGTCCTCCTTCAGCATCGCTGTTAGGCCCAGTGTTACTCCTGACACCGTCACTTCCTCTTGCTGTTTGTTTCTTTTCAGCAGAGCTTTCACCATATTCTAGAAACCAGAGTATCAGCATTAAAATGTTCCCTAGAGTGCTTCAAACTCTCATTTTTTCAGCTTCATTGAGGTATAATTGACAAAATCGTACGATATTTAAAGTGTACATGCTGGTAATTTGATAGATGCATTGTGAAAGGATCCCCCATCTGCTCCTTTTACACCTCCATCACCTCACCTAATTACCTCTTTTGTTTTTTGGTGAGAATCGAAGTTCTACTCCCTTAGCAAATTTCAGTTCAACAATACAGTGTATTGTCAACTGTGGTCACCATGTTTTATCTTAGATCCTCAGACATTACTTCTCTTACAGCTAAAGGTTTGTTCTCTTCTATCAAAGTCTCTGTATTTTCCCCATGCCAGCCTCAGCAGCCACTTTTCTCCTCTCTCTTTATATTAGTTTGACCTTTTTTTCCTTTTTTTTTTTAGATTCCACATATAAGTGATACCACACTACCGTATTGTCTTTCTGTGTCTGACTTACTTCACTTGGCATAATACCCTCAAGGACTGTCCACGTTGTCCCACATGGCAGGATTTCCTTCCTCACCGCTGACTCTGTCTTCCAACACTTGCTGCATCTTGTCTTTTTAATAATAACCCTTCCAAGGGGTGTGGATGACATCGTATTGTGGTTCTGATTTGCATTGCCCTGATGAATAGTGATGTTGAGCCCCTTTTCGTTTCCTTGTTGGCCATTTGCATATCTTCTTCAGAAAAATATCTATTCAGTTCCTCTGCCCATTTTAAAAATCAGACTGTCTCTTTGTTTTTTTCTATTGACTTGCGTAAGTTCTTTATTTTGCATATCAACCCTTATCAGATATATGATTTGCAAATATTCTCTCCCATTCAGTAGGTTGTCTTTTTATTTTGTTGACGGTTTCCTTTTCTGTAGGAAGCTTTTTAGTTTGCTGTAGTCCAATTGTTAACATTTGCTTTAGTTGCCTTTACTTCTTTTGTCAAATCCGAAAATTCTTTCCCAAGACAGATGTCAAGGAGTTAAAGCCCTTTTCTGTATCCCTCCTACAGTTGCCTGTGCCAAGTGCAGCCTCAACCTGCACTGAGGACATTTGTGTTTCTGGTCTCTTCCTGGTTTTCTGAGGCCGTGGAAGGGGCAGGGCCATCTATGATTACTATAAAGAAAGAACCTGATTTAGTAACAATCTTCTGATTCTTAGTGTCCCTAAGGTGGAGCTACCCCGGGGCCTATTGATTTCCATGGCTTTCTGATGGAAAATGGCCTCTTTCAACATCATGTGGGTCTTGCAATTTTTATTTAAGGGTATATCTTACATGTTGGGTATGCTATTGTTGTTGTTCTTGTTTTAGACAGCAAGTAACATGAGCAAACAACATTGACTTTCGTTCTGTAAAAGTTTGTTAAAATTATCAACTGATACTTAGCTTTGAACTCTTTGTTTTTCATAAACTGTTGACAATGATAGTGGGATCAGGAACACAAGCTGGTACAAGAAGGTGATTGACTTGTCTGCTTTCCTTGCTTTTGGGGGGACATTGCAGGCAGGGCATCGTCTTTATCAGGACTGTCCCTTTGTGTGTTCTGACTACTTACAGGAGCATTATGGCCACAAGAGGGGAAAAGGGAAGCGGTACACCCCTTTCCGTGTGTCTTGTGTTCAAAGGATGCCAAGAATCTGTTGACGGCTTATCTGTCAGAAGAGGTAGAATGTCAGGGCCCACCCAAAGGTGTTTAGGTGCAGCTGCTCCCTTGATTGTCACATTTTAGTTTGCATCCCAGACAGTCTGTTCCTCTCCACCTTACCTTCTTGGACGACCAACTTTCTCTTGAGAAAGACAGCACATTTGGCCTCAGAGTAAAATACTCTCTTTGCTTTGAGAACATCACAGAGTTTCTCCTCCTGCCTTCCCAGCCCGTCTTCACTGTGTCCTGAGTCCCCCAAAACCCAGGCCTTGAAACTGGAGGTATATTTACCCTTCATTTACTCTCACTCTATCAGAGCTTATCTCATGGTTTTAACTGTTACCCCATCATTTTACATCTTCTCTGCAGTCCCGTATTTCTAATAGCCTCTCAGCCTATGCCCATCATCTTCTCTTCAAAAACCACCCCCTTGTCTATCTTCTCTACACGATTCTTTTTTCCCCCTCTTGGGCTTCAGGCATGGGAGTCCTCTTTTCTCTTTTACTTTCTATATTATGCCGACATAAATCCCATGGCCTCAGCTGGAATGCCTAACAGAATCTCAACAGCCGGGTCACAGAGAAAGAGCAAAGGCAGAATTTGGGCGGGGAAGTAATTGATAGCAGCTCTGTGATAGATTATCTGCTGTAATTCTTTTCCTCTCACTTTCTATTCCTGTGAAGCCCTGGATTCCAGTAACTGCTGGAAAGTTTTCCAGTCCAGGATTCCTACATTCTCCATCGGATTCTTTTTGGTGAAAGCAACATTCAGTGCACATGTCTGGCAACATTGCCCTAGATTTGAAAAGGAGACAAGAATCAGAGGAAGATGCAGGGAAGCCAGGAAATCACAATGTGGAAAACATGCTCATAACTTATGGAAGGGGATGGTAGGAGGTGCTCGTCCCCGTGAGGATGACTTCTTCCCAGTGAGAAGCTTGCCTCTGAGGTCCCCCTGAGCCCCAGGGTACACTCTAAAATGGGAAAAATCCTTTCTGAGAAGATTCTCTGTCATGTTCTCTATTCTGTATGAGCAGCATGGATGAAAGCGTTCCGTGATCAAGGCGGGGTCACATCCCACTTCTGGGCCATGACAGCAGACACTGCGCCTCACTCCTGGTTGCCGTGCAAGGAAGGGAGTGGCATTTGTGGTTGTAAGTGTTATTGTTTTTCCCTCTAGTAATATTTCTGTAATCCCCTGGGTTATCTCTCTAGAGTGGTGGAAAATGCCCTGGCTTCTGTGAGAAGTTTCTAACCTTTAAAAATCCTCACCCAGTTTTCTTTCACCTGGAGAATTGATTTTCTTTCTGAGAAAATGCACCCTCCTTTTAATGAGCAGTAGCCTGAGATCCCGTTAACGGAGCGGAGGGAGATGGGAGTGGCGCTGGCTGGATTTTCCATTGTGTCTTCCCAGGAGAATGAGGGAACTGGCGTCTAGTTCTCTGTAATCTACAGTTTCAGGGGTCTATTTGAAAGGAAAGAAGTATTCCTTGATTATTGTGACCTATTTAAACGTTCTGTGGGAGTTGCGTTCATTTGAGATTTTCTAAGAGAAGAAAGAGAAATTCTAAATATAATCCTAAAAGGCAGCTAGCCTGACAACAAAGCGTACCCAGTTGCAGAGATTAGTTCTCTGGTAATTGTCAAAATAGGATGAAAATCTTCCCTGGCTCTCACTGGCTGTACCTGCTTCTCTACCTTGCTCCATGCTCCCTCTTCCTGGCGGCACCCTTGGCTTTCCTGCACGTGGGGGCTTTCCCAAGCTTCATGCCAGGGGCACACATATCCCGTTCCTCCCATTGGGAAAGCTCTGCTCTGCTCACTCCTCCTCAAGCCCTCCTCCCACCTGCCTTGGAAAAGCGGCTCAAGATGCTTTCACATATATACTGAATGCCAGCTCCTCCATTATGCCCCTCTTGCTTTCTCCCACCCACCCTGGAACTCTTGAAATCTGTTAGCATGGTACCACATCCAAGGCACTTGAATACAAGGACAGCAGAATCCTCAGGGCCCAGTTCTGGGACCAGCAGTAGGAGTGGACTTGTCCTTGTTCACTCACACTCTGCCATGTGGTCTGCGTTACGATGAACACCCTCCCCTTTGCCAGCAGAGGCTGGTGGTTCAGGCCAACCACAGAACAACAGGAAGCTCATCTCAGCTCAGTGCGACAGACGCAACCAGCAGCAAGCAATGTATTGTTTCCTACACTCCTGTCCTTGATCTTCATGTGCATTTGCATTTCATCTTTTCTCTCTGGCGGAAGGTGTTTTCCATAGACTTTGTGGTTGCCTGTAATAAGGAGTGTTGCACCAATAATTATTGAAAACCTACAATGTCATAGGCATTCTTTTAAGTACTCAATGTATATTAGACTCATTAACTCATTTAATCCTCACAACAATTCTAAGAGGTAGGTATGAGGCCATTTTATGTTTGGGAGAGTTAAAGAACAGAGATTAGGTTACTTTCCCGAGGCCACACAGCTAGTAAATGCCAAAGCTCGAGCTCTTAATCCTGAGCCTGTGGTCACTCTAGGCTTTGGGGTCATGCACGATTTCATGAACATGAGGCGGCTCAGTTATCTGATGTTCTCATTAAACCTGATTTGAGAGTGTCTCAGAGAGAAAGTCCATGGAACCTAGAAATTTATCTCTAGATTTGAAAGACCTTAGAGACCCTGCTGTCCAGGAAGCCGAGGCTCTGGAGTGGTCGGAGGAGAGTCCTGTGTGCGTCCTCTCATCTGACCGGCTCTTCCTGGTGAGGCTGCCAGGATGAACAGGGAATGGTGCTCGGTTTGTACTGGGTGTTCGTCATGTGCCAGGTGCCAAATAGGGCTCTCATGAAGGGGCATTTTTGCCCCTCTGGGGTTTTCTATATGAGGACATGACTGTGATTTTAGTAGTGTTAGTTATTAAAATCATTAGAAGGTAATTATTTACAATAATTAAAACAGTTCTTATTTTATATGAAAAGGAAACTGAAAACTTATATTTAGCAACTAACTTTTATTTAGAACGGTCATACCATCTAATGTAAACTTGTTCACAATCTAAATCTGAACTTCCAGGGTTATTTTACTAAGATCTGAAAAAGCAATTTGACATACTGATCTATAAAAGTGTGCCTTGCCCTGGGGATTCGGAGGTGAGTGTCTGTAGTAATTAGGTGTGCGGAAAATAATTTCCTCCCTCCTTCCCTCTCCTCCTCCCTCCCCTTCTATATCTACTTGCATTGGTCTTGGTCTCTCATGGCATTCTTTTGGGATTGTCTAATGTAATGAATTTCTCTTCCTCTACCCTAGAAAGCACCACTATTTCCATTAACTCACAGAGCTATAGTGTGTGCGTTTTGTTGATCTTGTGGTATTTCGAAGAAATGTAAAATCTTAAATCAGGAATTCCTAGGGAAAAGGAATTTTAATGGAGTGGATTTCACTTTTGAACTGAAGGTTAATTAGGATCCTTCTCTCCACAACTTTTCAACTATTTGGTTGTATATTTTTTCCTAATCCACGAGAGCACTTCTCTGGACTTGGACAAAATTAGCAGCTCTCTAGTGAAAAGTACAAATTGACCAGTAATTATAAGCCCTGTGTTCTGGTCTACATTCTTTCATTTGCCAACTCTCTGGTCCTTGGAGTTATGACTCTTCGCTAAGCCATCTGTAAAGTGGAGATAATAACACTTGCTCTACCTACCTCATCAGGGCTGTAGACTGTGTCAAATTAGAGAAAGAGGATAAATGCTAGTCTTAGGTTTCTTTTGGTGAAGATGACAGCTAGCAAGTTCTGAGGGCATAGGGGTCAGATACTCTATACATGTTACTGTTATTTCTGCAGCAAGCTGACAGTATATTTCTTTTTTTATAGATGAGAAAAGTGAGGCTTGGGAGATAAGAGAATTGCCCAAGATTATATAAGTAGCAGTAGAACCATTTTCTTAAAAGCAAATTGCTTCCTTGATTAATCAAAAGCCTTTATTCTGGGTACCAGTTCTTGCAGGTAAGTAAAGCAAACCGCAGGATGCAATGTTTTGCTTAGTGCTCCTTAGTTATAAGGATCTTGAGGTTTCAGAGAGATTTCAGAGACATCCAAAAACAGAAATTAAACTATAGTTGTGTCTAAAAAGAAGCCATGAAATCAAAGCCATGCTTACCTTCCTCTTCCTCCTCTCTCTGACCACACCATCAAAACATTCCTTTGCATGCTACCTCTACCCTCTCTTCTCTATTGCCTAGCTCTCATGTACTACAGTTTGCACACAGCCCATGACAGGGGCTCCAAACTTCTCCACATCATGGTACCTCCTGATTTGTCCATTTGGTTTATGCCCCTGCTGCTAAATGAAAACTTCACTAGAGTCTCTTGGTTCAGGTTCCTAAGGGAGGAATCTGATTGACTCAGCTCCTCTGTTCTACTCATATCCCAGGTCACTGATTGCCGACAAGCCAGTGGACTGGCTGCCTTTGCATTAGATGTCCTTTTCTAGTTATGCCCACTTAGTAGAAGCGATAGGTAGAGTAGGAAATAAGAGTAACATGATAGCTGTGTCTATTCTATTATTATGGATGGAATTTTTGCTTTGTATTTGCAAACCCCAATAGTTTCCCCCAGCTTTGTTGAAATATAATTGACATATAACTCTAATATTTTATTATTACCTTTTAGGCCTTGTTCCCTTTCCCCCCAAATACCCCTGCTTCCAACATAATTCTTTATAATTGGGTCCTAGGTGATTTATGGTATAGGCTCCGGGACACACTGCGGCTTGACTGTGTCTTCTGATTCACCATGACTTATGTGCATTCCGTAGTTACATATATCATTATCTTATGCTTTTCAAGGAGGTAGTAGTAAAACATGTCATATAGTTCAAAAGATCTTCTTTGTATTAACAGAAGCTATCATGTACCAGACCTATGTTGTTTCTTTAGTTACATATATCATTGTTTTATACGTTTTGCAAGGAGGTAGTAGTAAAGCATGTCATGTAGTTCAAAAGATCTTCTTTGCATCAACAAAAGCTATCAAGTAGCAAGATTATTGCTAGAATATCCATAATTTAATTTTTAAGAATTATTAAAAAGGAAATGTATGAGTCTCTAAGCAGTGTAAATACAGTGAAAAGAACTGGCCCATGCTCTAGGAAGGCCTGCAGAACTTGGAACTGTGAGTGGAACTAAGACCTGCTTCTATTCTCCACATTTCTTGGTTGATTTGGTGTTTTTCTTTCTGCTAATAGATTTTGGCAGTAAGACATCCTCTTTCTGTTTATCTGAATATTTGTTTACACACACAAATTTTTTTCTTCCATTATGGCTGATATTAAACATATATGGGTAGTTCTTATATCAGTGATGAGCCAGAAATGGAACTGAAACATAATTAATATCTATGTTGTTGTTGTAACATGGCGTTTAGCTAAACCCCACCATAGTGGGTTAGGTGTTCATAGCTTAACTGCTAAGGTTTATAAGGCTCTTGAAGAGAAAGTGTTCATCACTACTGAAAGTTTAACTTTCTATTTTTGACATGGGTTTCTTTGTGTTCCCCTAACTCTTCTTAATTTTATCCGTAAGCTGGAAGCCTTCCCTTTGTTAGTGAGATACCAGATTATTTAGTTGTGCAGTTATACATTGTATTGTATTTAAGGCAATGTATTTCCCTCTAAGTGTAGCTTTAGCTGTACCTCATCTCATGCATTGTCATAAGTAGAATTTTAATCATAACTCAGTACTAAGTATTTTCCAATTTCTACTGTTATTTATTTCTTCTTTGATTCATGATTTACTTAAAGGCATTTTAAAAGTCTTCCTGTCACAAATGTATTCGGACTCTTTCTTCTGGATAGTAGGTTGAAACTAGAAGTTGGTTCAGATCATGCCTAGGGAAAACAAAAGCATATTTTAAAATCTCCAAATACATGATGTTATTTTTTTTATTTATGTCATTGATAGATAACCTAATTGCATTTTGGTCAGACTCCTAAGTATATATGATATCAATTCTTTGCTATATGTTGAGATGTGCATTGTGCCCTAAAATGTGGTCAGTTTCTGCAAATGCACAATGTGCCCTTGAAGCAAATATGAATTTATTTGTTAGAAATCTGTATATGTTAGTTTATATCGGTGATTCCAATCCTTTCCATGCTGTGGCATATATAGAAAACTAATATTTGGACAGCACAGTAGCTTAAGCTGGAATTGATTTGAAATATTTTATAGGGTTTAGTAAAAATATTTATTATACATTCTTTTTAATAAAATTGTAAGAAAAATATAAAACATTAGATAAGACATTAACTATTAAATTTTTATAAACCTAGGTTAAAAAGTTTTCAAAATTCTACATGAGAAACCTGAGTTTGCTTCCATAGACATAACCTTTAATACACCAGGTTTTATGTTGGAAGTGACTGTATATCATTCCTGATCAAGACCTTTTGGTAATGATCTCTTCTAATCTCTCCAAATTCTTGGTAGTTAAAAACCAATGAAAAACTTTACCCCAATAAATAACATTTAAAACATTTAAGAAACAATTTAGTTGGAATTATTTTGAAGGCATCTAAACCTCTTCCTTTATTTTACTGACAAATGGAAAGCTGAAATTTCTTGTGATAGGGCATGGAGTCTCTATAATGTGGCAAGTGGTCTAGGTGGACTCCATTTTCCAGAATTCCCTTCCCTGTGGAATTCCGGTTAGGTTCGCCTACATGAGGCATTTTGCATAAGATATGGAGGGTAAAATAAAGCAGAGGCATTTTTGTTTGGTATCTGGGGAGGTTGGGTCAGATGCAGTTTTTCTAGCTCACACACGTTGCTTTATCTGCTGGCTCATCTCATTGTAAACTACTCCATCTTCCTTTAGATCTTCCTTTAGCTTCTCAAACTCCTGAGCTGAGTGTCTGCGTAGCTCTGTGACAAAGGGCATCAGCATCTCCTACAGGACCATCATGTCATCAAGGTTGGAAACAGCAAGAACTGACTCTGCTTCAAGGTCATCCTTTTGGGTTCCAGCTCATCCTGGTGCATTCCAGCTTGATTTTGCTCTTCCTCATTTGCACCCATCTTGCCTATCCCATGAACTTCAAATCCACCATTAGACACAAGAATAACAGCTTTACAGAGACTGCTTAACCAGTCCCCACAACTGCACAAGGTCAAATCCCTGTAACAAATCTACCTATCAGTCTGTATGTCTATCAGTCTGTCTTTTATCTATTTATCTACCTACCTACCTACCTACCTACCCATCTACCTACCTACCTTACCTATCTATCTAATCACCAGGTGGTTCTGCTTCTGAAATTGAACCCTCCCCTTTACATAGGCAAATAGATTTCAAATTCAAACAAAGTTTCACATAGCGAGTAGCTAAAAATTCTAGAGAAGTTTTGCTATGCAAATGTACTTTTAGAGCAGTTACTGACCTCTAGCTTGGAGATCACTCAAGTACACATTAGCCACAAACAGACAAGTGCATCAGTGGTGGATGAAAGGTGGCTGCAAATTCTTTCACACTATTCCCATTGAGAGACAGGGTCTATTTTCTTTCCCATTGATTCCGGTCTGGCCTGTGACTTCTCTGACCAACTGACTAGAGAAGATGCTATACCATTTCCAACCTGTTCTTTAATAGGACTTGGAAGCTTCTGCTTTGACCTCTTGGCATCTGAGCTGCTATGTAAGAAATCTGATGACCTTCCTGGAGAGACCAGGCAGCGATGGCCTGATACTACATGAAGAAGTAGGGTGCCCTGCTTTTTCCAGCTGTCCGGTCATCCTATCAAGGTAGCAGGTGTAAGAAAAGTTGTCTTGGATCCTGCAGCTCAGCCTTAGCCTAGTCGCCAGCTGAATACCACAAAGTAGCCTCGATTTGTCTCTCATGGAGCAAAAGGACTGCCCAGCAAAGCCCTACCCATTGGCCTGACCCAGAAGAAGATGAGATCTAATGAGATGGGCATTATGCTAAGCCATAATGTTTTGAGGTTACTTGTACACAGCAATGGATAACTAGAACAATATTCAATATACATAAAGACAGGTATTTGGGGTCCACTAACTGGAAGAGCAACTACCAGGGGTTGCATCCCCCACCACCCTACCCCATGGCTGCAGTCTGAGGTATGTTCCTTGCTCCTGTGCTTGTGGAACACCAATCCCCTGAAGCTCCACCAGCCCCTCACGCCCAGAGGGCAGGGTTTTGCCCCACTGTGCCAGCTGAAGTGCACCTCCAGGTGAGAGAACAGGTTGGCCGTACGAAGTGCACGTGGCAGAGTGGTAGTGTTCGTCGTGGTCAGTGTGTCCAGGAACTGTGGGGCTCCCTGTCACACTGCTCCAGCATCCCGACAGGAGCCTTGGATGTGGCTTCTCACAGTCTGAGGCTCCATGCAGGCCCTGCCAGGTTGCTTTGAGGGCCAAAGGGGTCAGTATTTGTACCTGATTTTTGGCATGCTGTGGTATCTGGTATATCTGCTAGCAGCTCTGAATTAAATCAAGCTTATTAATTGTGCCACTCAAATTTTCTAAATTCTAAATAATTTTTTTATTTAATTGATTACCCCTTTTCTAGCTTATATAGAGGGGTTGGCAAAAGTAGGTATACAGATGTGAGTACACAAAACACAGAGTATATTATTATTTGTTAATTATTGTATTATTTGTCATACAACTGTAACCCTACTTTTGCCCACCCCTGTGTTGTGAGCAGTAAACTTTCTTGATCTTTCTTTTTAAATATATTTATTTTACCTTTACTTTTGAATGAGAGTTTAGCTGGGTATTGAATTCTAGATTCATGATTATTTTTGCATAGCACTTTGAGATGTCTTTTTTGTCTTTGAATTTCCCCAGTTTTATTTTGTTATGGCTAGCTTTGGGTGTACTTTAATTTATCTTCCTTAGAACTCATTATGATTTTTGGACCTTAGGATTCAAATCTTTTAGGCATTTATGGAAACATTTCAGCTATTATCTGTTCAAAGATTATCTCATTTTCTCTATTTCCACTTATGGAATTAAATATATGTTGGACCTCTTCATTCCATTTTCCATGTCTCTTATTCTTTCATATTTCCTGATCTTTATGTCTTTGTGCCTTCTGGATAATTTTCTCAAATCCATTTTCCAGTTTATGAATTCTCTTGCTATACTTAGTCGCTGTTTAACCCATCCATTTACATTTTTAATTTCCTTGATATCTACCTATGCTAATGGATGGATTTTTACCTAGACTACCCTTCCACACAGGGTACAAACTGTTAAGGGTTGTAGCTTTTATGCAGTGTTCCAGTTCCAATTCCTTGCGCACTTGGGCCTAATGCCCACCTTTTGTTCCTATATGAATATGAAATTCCAAGCCCTTAGAGGAACAAATCAATAATAAACCCTCCTTGCTATAATTCAGCTACATCATGAGCTGACACTTTGAAACTTTGTTCTGTTTTCAATTACCTCTTTGTTTCTGGTGCCTGGGGATTTTTCTTTCTTGAGAGCTTAGCTGGAAATAGGAAACATTTAAAAATTTCTATTTTACCCAGCATTTCTAGATTTTTATGGTGAGGTTTATCTTAGTTTGCATTTCTAAAACAGCAAATCTTGACCAATACTTTAATAATGAGGAAAAAATCCTCATTATTACTTTTAAAAAGAGAAACAATCTGTGTTGTTCAGGGACCAAGACGAATTACTCAAACAGCCAAGCCAGAAAGATTGGCTGTGTCCCTATTGTGAAGAATGGCAACCAGTGGACCCCAAAGCGGTCCCAGTCTGCATCTTGGTGGCTGCATCATCTGCCATCAGAGAGCAGGAGCCATTACTTGATGGGTTTTCAGAAGTCCTTGTGAAGTAGGTCACCACAGTGAGCACCAGAACTTTGAGTTCCCATTGTGGCTCTACCACTGACTGAATCAAAAGGTTGGGATGGCTGAGGCCTGATGAATGCATTCTGTATTTTAGAATCTTAAGTAGACTTGATTTGACTAACAACAACAACAACAAAAATTGTCAGGCACCTACGTAACCAATCCTGGAGATATGGAAGAGAAGTGGATAAAACTTGCTGTTCTTAAGGCACTTAAAGTTCATTGGTGGGAGATTGGTTTTGGAATCATCTATTGTATAATAAAAGCTTGTATCATTGAGGTACAAATAACAGAGAAGCCAGCTGAAACTTGATGCGGATGATGATAATAATAATAAAAAAAGTTCTGAGAGTAAGAAATGAGAGCATTGGAGCCATAAGATCTTGCAGTCAGAGATTTGTAAAAGGATACTTAACGACACCACACGTAGGCTCCTGGATGAATGACCTCAGTGTCTTTGGTGGAATGGATACAAATGTACAGACTTCTCACTTCCTTTCCTGGGTATGGGAGGCTTAGAGCGCTCTCTGCACAATGTTTGAGGTTGCTGGAGAGCAGCCCTACAGGGCCCATGGGGTCTTGCCCTTCTCCAACCATTCAATAAATAGCACTCAGTGGAGATTCTGGCTGAGGATACTTGTTTTCAAAACAACAGCCCTGAGCCAACCTACTTAAGTAGTTCCATATGTTTCTATGGAGAGTTTATGGATTGTGGCCTTCGGAATTCTTTTGTTTATCACCGGGAATCCAAGTCTTGAAAGCTGCTAACTAACCATGAGGTTTGCCCGTTATACAAGCTGTTGGAACTCTTAAGGACTTTGACATAAAGACCACTTTCTGTGGAATAAGAATTAGTGGTTTAAAAAGAGTGCACTTAACAGTATCATGTAAGTAAGTATCAGTTTCTGTGCACCATTACAGGCCTGGCTTTTTTTTTAAACTGGTCTGTGTTGCCTTGTGTGTGCACTTAAACAAAGCCCTTAAAGGAAAATCTAAGCAGAGCCTTCAAAGACTTACAATCAGAGAAGTCTTTTTTTTTTTTTTTTTTTAATGAATCATCTTTAGCAGACCTAGGACGGAAAGGTGGGTCTTTGTCTACCTGCAGCCCCAACACACAGCCCCTGGGCAAAACTCTTGCTCCTCTGCCTGCACATCAACACCAGCTTACGGTGATGTTCCTCCACCCGTCACCAATTTAACACCAAACACGTGGGGGATCAGTCCTGCTTCCCGGAAGGAGGTTTCCACAGATTGCCGTGTCAGCCTTAATAACAACCATTGATTGAGCACTCTGTGCCAGCACTGTATTCTTTTCATGCTTTATCTCTGTTAATCTTCCCAATAGCCCAATGAGGTGGGCGCTATAATTGTTCCTCATTTTACAGATAAGGAAATCAAAGCTCAGAGAGTCTGAGCAATTTACTTAAGGTTACTTAATAGCTACATTAGCCTCTTACTTACAATTCCACTACTCATGGCAAAGATGGGACGCAAATTCAGGACGCCTGACTCAAAGCTCTTACTCACTGTGTTGTGTATTACCCTCCCACCCCCTCTTAGGAAAGCACTTTTTTTTAGCTTGATTGCTAAGCTTCCCTTCCAGCTTAGAAACACTGTGGTTCTTCTCTAATGTCAGTTGCGTTGCTATCCAGGCTGTTTTCATTCAAAACAGTGCAGGAAAGACAGCAGTCATCTCCCTTCGTAAAACAGTCCTTCACACATTGGAGCAGTGTCCACGGCAGGTCTGAGACCTTGCACTTTGGCCCAGGACATGTTTCTTAGGGCCAACATGTGAGTCAGCAGAAGTGAACAGACAATACCATGTTTGGTGTTAACATGATGAGTCAGCCCTGAAGCCTGGCTCGCTTCAGAGTAACCCCCTGAAGTTTTAACAGAATATTAATTGCCCTGTCACTTCCTGTTCCACACAGCTGGGTGGAATTGCTACCAGCCACACTGTTGAGAAGTTACACATTTCAGCCCTGGCCAGAAAGGTTTCCTGTGGTGGGTGAAATGACAACATGTACAAAGGTCATACTCCAGATGTGGGACTCTGACTTTCTCCTCCCGGGGAAAACATTGCCTCATTATAATCTCAGAACATGTTCTGTGCAGTTTTAAGGCCAAAGTCTCCTGAAAGGTCCAAGTTCCTCTAACCTGAGGGATGCCAGTCTGTATTGTGTAAATTTATCGAAGGCTTTGAGACCACCTATTAGATTCCTGGGCCAAGGGGCTGAGGAAGGGAGAGCGCCAGGCATTTCTGAATGAGAAGAGCTGGACCAGGAGTTGCTGCTTGCTCCTTGAAGTTGGATGGCAGTTCAAGAGGAGGAAAGGGTTATTTCCAGACAAATACTTGACAGGTCAGAAATGCCAGAGGTGTGGGAAGAGTGTTGTGGGGAAGTTTCCCATCATTCATTCATTCATTCATTCATTCTTCTATCAATTCATTCCCCAAAAACTCATATCAGGTTTGTAAAAACACCAGAGATGATAATGAAATGCAACTTGAAACTTTTCCCGTATTAATTGAAATAATGTTTCTCCTACTTTCTACTACTGGATCCCAGGGCAGGAATTAAATTTTAGTCCATTTTGGTAAACTTAGTGCAAGGTAATAAATACTCCCTTTCCTTTCACCTTTCAGATTTCCTCTCCCTAGCTCTGCTCCCATGCAAGCTGGCCCCCGGGTTTGTGGCTGGCAATGGCTCTGTTAGTAGGATAAGGGCTTTTTGGATCCTCACTGGTCACTGTGGCAGAGAAGCGAATGCTGTCTGCTCCCTGGATTGGAAACCACTGAAGGATATGACATTCTCTGGTGCGCTGGCCTTCCTTGTCTGGGCCCCTGGTGGTGGAGTCCATGCCCGTGCTGGTGAGGAGGAGGGCAGCGTCCTGCCCTTGACCACTGCCACTCTGCCCGCGCTGTCTGCTGGGGGAATAGAGGAAGGCACCAGCATGCAGATGAGAAGGTGTGTCAGGGATTTTCTGCTATGGTGACATGGTGTAACAAAACACCATTGAGCCCAGAGAGATACAACAACAAACATTTGTTAGTTCAGGGCTTGGCAATCCTTTTCTTTAAAGGGTCAGATGGTGAATATTTTAGGTTTTTCAGGCCATGCCATCCATCTCTGTCACAACTACTCAACTCTGCCCTTGGATTGCAAAAGCAGCCATAGACAACATATAAATGAGTGGGTGTGCTTATGTTCCAATAAAACTTTATTTATGGACACTGAAATGCGAATTTCATATAATTTTCATGTTGTGAAAAATTACTTGTGTGATGAAATGTGATTTTGTTATACATATAGTGAAATATTCTTTTGATGTTTTTCAACCATATAACCGATGGCCTGTGAATTTCTCCCCCAAGGGACGTACAAAAACAGGTGGTTTGACGTCTATAGGCCATAGTTGGCTGATCCCTGATTTAGCTCATGAATCTGCTCTGCATTGGGCTTGGCTGCTCTGGGCTGCACTTGCTCATGAATCCACAGTCAGCTGCGAGATGGCTCAGTGGCTCTGCTGATTTACGGTGGGCTCATTCCCATGCTCGGGGATCGTGGGCTGCTCTAGGATCGTCTCGGCTGGGTGACCATGGCAGCTTGCCCTGCTATATGACTAGCCAGCAGGTCAGTCTGAGCATGTTCTCACAGGGCAGAAGCCTTTGCTTGAAATTATGTTTGCAAACATCCCATTGGTCAAAGCAAGTCCCCTGTCTGAACTCAGCACCAGGGCTAGGGCAGACCGCTCCACCCCAGAATGCGAGGGAACTGCCAATTTACATGGCAAAGCGATATGCTGGGGCCATTAATACTACCAGCCTACCAAAGGACTACATTGGGAGGGATTTTTAACGTATTCTACTCTCGACCTCTTCCTTTGGGTGTGATACTCGATCAAGGGATGAAGAGGAAAGATGTAAATGGGGGACACAGGCATGTGAAACAGGTTAGTGTGCTTAGAGAAGGGGGAGTGTGATTAGTCACAAGTGCATGAACGGGCTTAGTCTTTAGTAAAGATCATTCTTGGTGTGGTGAGTATAGTGTTTAGAGAGGAGAGTGGAGAAAAGCAGACAGATTTCAGAGTAGACTTGGTAAACTTGGTAATGTATTAGACTGAGTGATAAAGTTCTAAGAAGCAGCCATCTGAGAGGGAGGAAATAGGGAGGCTTGTGTTTACTCTTTAACAATAGTATGGAGCTTTCCAAAGCTGTACAGTGTAGATGGCTTGCCTCCCTTTTCTTTCCAGTAAAAGGAAGGCATGAGGAAGGACACTCAGAGTGTATAGACTGATTCCCAATTCAAGATGAAACTTAGGAGTTTAAATCCCATTTCATGTTATAGTGGTTTTAAAGTGAAGGATCTGGAAATATGGGTTTTTTCTGGTATAAAGTGAGAGAAACCATATACTTCCTTTGCCCTTGGATCAAGGTTGACCTATTCTAGGAAAAAGCTAAGCTTTTGTCTTTGACCTCTAAGGAATAATTAATTAATTAATTCCATTTATTGTCTTTAGATTTGAACTGAGTAGGAGGGGGCAGTTTTGCCCTGCACTCTGATTAAAGTCCTTGGCATCATGGGAGATTCCTTGACTTGTTTCATGAAGGTTGACTAAGGTCCACTGTTTCACAGCAGAGCGGTGTATGTGGCTTAGGTTTTATGGAAGGACTCTGGGGGATGTTGGCTATGACACATGATGTGAGCTGCCTAGCTTTCTGGTGGCAGAGTAAAAAACTAGTTCGATTTGCTACAGAACTTGACGCTTTTGTTTTATTCTCATAATTACAGATGTGCCTTTGAATCTTTTTTCAGTAAATACAATGAGAAGTTACAATTTTAAATGAAAATAAAGTATATTTGGAATGCGGTGTCATTAGTTTCGGAATGAAATATTTTAAGAACATAAAAACCAACAAGGTTATATGTTTATGTTATCTAAATGAAAATGCTTTGCCCTGTTCCTTATCGCCTAAGTCCTGCTGTCCAAGATCCCTTGATTCTTTGGCTAGCATCAGTGATGTCGTTTAGAAGGAATGTTTGAAGGCTCTGTCCTACCTCCACCCCCAGCATGTCATATAGCAGTAGCTTCACTAGGAAAACAGACTTGAAACCAAGTTAGAGAAGAAAGATTATTTGTGCTTTATTTTATATTTTGCTGATGTTCCTCTAGATCATCTAGTTTAAAAAGAAACTTCTACCATCCTTGAAGTTTCATGTTGATAGGATATTTTGTTCCTATACTTTTTCCCAATTTATTTACATTATATCAATGAGAGAAACAAGAATATGTTTGAAAGAACCCTAGCTTTGAGCTACCAAGATGATCCCAGAACTAGTTTTCTCTGCAGAAGATTCTATCCATGCAAAGCCATCTGTCCTGGTGGTCTTGTCCAGGCCCAGAGCCTTACATGCCATGAATATGCTGGTGACCCTGGGTCACCATCACCAGCCCTGTTCTGCTCAGACTTTTAGATCTGTAAATCCAACTATTTCTCAGTATCATGAGACCCTTGGATGTCTAACGGTCAACATCAAACTTAACATGACTGAAAGAGACTCTGCATTCCGCACCCACCCCATGCATGCACCTGCTCCTCTCTCAACCTCCCTGTGTCAGCAAATAGCACCACCGTCTACTCAACTGCTTAGTCAAAATCCTAGGAGTCACCCTTCATCCCTCACTTGATTTCATACCCTACCTGCCATCCATCAGCAGGTCCTGCACCTGCACACCATCCAACATCTGACCACTTCTCAACATCTCTGCTGCTACAGCCCAGCCAAGCCACTCCATGCCACTGCCACAGCCTTCTAACTGGTCTCTCTGCTCTTCTCCTACCCCCCAGCCATTCTTCATACAGCAGCTGGAAGATCTTTGTAATGAGTAAAGTTCAACCTACTCCCACGCTTAAATTCATTTTATGCTCTCTTTTCACTTTAAATAGAATGTAAGCTGCTCCTCACCAAGGGTTACAAGGACCCATACCTCAACCTTCCTCCTCCTGTTCCCTTCTCAGCCTTTGTCTCTACCTGCACACTCTGTCCCTCAACCTTCCTAATGCACCCATGCCGCTGGGCCTTTACTCCCACTGCATGGAATGTTCTTTTCCCAGAAGGTCCCCTGGCTCCAGACTTGTCAGCATTTCAGTCTCAGATCAAATATGTGGTCCTCAGAGAGACCTTTGTGGACTATCCTAGCAGAAGCACTTCTCTTTCCCCACCTTTCTCTGTCAGTTCTAGGAACTCTTTTTTCTTCTTAGCTCTTAAAATGTTCTAAAATATCTGTGTGTTTATTGCCTGTCCTCTCTACTAGAATGTAAAACTTCATGAGTACATGGATTCTGTCGTGTTCATGGTGGTGTGCATCGCATTGAGACAGTGCTCAGTACAATATAGATGCCCAATGAATTTTTGCCAGATTAATGAAAAAACACTAATAGCAGAGGATTTGCCTTGATAATTCTCTTTTCTTAAAGGCCTGCAGTGGGTATTGAATTCTACCGAATGTGGCTATTTTTCTCTTCTAGCTCATAAGAGCCAGGCCTACATTGCTGAACCCTGGTTAGCTTCTGATTTACACTCTCGTTGTTTCTGCATCAGCACCACATGCACCAGACACTTACCCACCTTGCATTATGTGCCAGGCCCTGTCCTAGGCCCAGGGGAGGTAGAACCAGATGCAGCGCACACAAACACCTGCTCTCCTGGAGCTTGTATTCCATATACCTGGCTCATGTTTACCTTCGCCCTGTTCCAGATACCACACTAACTAACACATATAGAAACCAGCTCTGCACCAGGGTGGCCTTGATGGGAGTTAGTGAATGTAGTTCATGAGTTTTCCCTATTTGTCAGAAATGTGAGGGGCTTCCCAACTGGATTTCTTGGTCGATCCATAAAGGAGAAGGTGAGGCAGAGGCTGGGCCAGGGGAGTACCGGGATGGCCTTAAGAATAGGAGAGTAACAAGGTTTGCTTGGCACCACCACATGGCCTCCTCTGCAGGCAGTTGGTCAGTCCTGCTTAAGAAGTAGAGGGGGACTTGATTAGGGCTCAGGAGTTAGAGTTAGAACAACCTCACATGCCAGCATCAAACTCCTGCTCGGAGGGGAAGGCCTCCGCAGGCCAAGGCTGCAGTCCTTGGTTTGTCTTTGCTGTCTGTGGTCAAGCTGTATTTTAAAACTGAAATTGCAGAAGTTCACTAGTAACACTGTTAGAGACCATTTTTAATTAGAAAATTCCTGTGCAGTCCAAGTCAACTAAATTACGAGAATAAAGCTTTTGTCTCAAAGAACAGCTAACTGCCGGTTAGCTTCCAACTTAAAAAAAATTTTTTTTGCCACATTTAGAATCATTTCATTATCCTAAAAAGGGTCAGCTTCTTTTCTCTACAAAAAACTAACAGAACAAAGCAAGCAGTTCACTTGACAATACCCTTTGAGGCTGCCATTCTTGGGAGCATGAATGACAGGGCGAGGGAGTCCCCAGAGGTCACGAAGACAGGACATTTGAAGGCCCTCACTTGCTAGCACACACTTTTCATCGCACAGGCCAACTATTATCACCTCCCTGTCCCACTGCCACCCCCTCCTTGTAGCTTCACTGCCTGGCAAATTAAGGATGATCTTAAGAACTGAGTGAAATCGTGTCCTGGAATTTAGGGCGGATAAGATGTGTATTCCCAGATGGGCTGCTTCTTGTAAGTGACCAAGCCTCTTGATATTTTAAGTATGTGTCATCTCTCTTGAGACCCTGAAGATTAATAATGAAAGAAAGGGTGATTTTTTTCTCTCTCTCTGCTCTTAGCCTTTAAACTTTCTGCTGCTGCAGTCGGAGTTCTTCCTCCATATTTGTCATATCGCAGTCACTTGCACATACGAGGTGTTTGTGTCCCGAGCCCAGGGTCAGCACTCTGTCATCCCACCTGCTGAGGCTGGCACACACTTCTTCCAGTGTAGAGCTGTCCTAAATGCCACCATGCCCTTCTACGCCTTGGGGTTGAGATATCAGAGCCTACCAGTAGGCACCTAAGAATTTGTCTATAGAGAATTATTTGCAGATCACAGCCATGTATAATTTTTGATTACTTGATTATATCCATGTCAGAGTAGATGTCTGTTGTTTTGTAGATGTCTTTTAGGGTCTCTTTCAGTTCTGAACATTTGGTGATTCCCAAGAGTTTGCATTTGGGGTTTGTTTAGACCATTTTTATTTTGTAAAAGTCCCGAGGAACAAGAATGGCTGTGGTTTGCTTCCTGGGTGTTTTTCTACCTCCTTGGGAGTAATAACTGAGTTATGGGTATGTTATTTAAGGCCACTCATCTTGAGAGCAATCCCTTACGTAGTCAATTATTCCAAATGTCAGCTGCCACCAGCACACAATAAACTCTCACCCTGGACTTCAGAGTTGGATTCTGCTCAACTGCTTCTTGTGAAAGTTCCTAAGAGCTGATTTTTTTTTTTTCACTTATTTCTTGAGCTTACAAATCCCAGTTTGTATTTAATCAAAGGGAACTTCATGGGAAAACAGCAGTATATGAAATATTCATTCACAACAGTGAGAGTGTGACTGAGAAATAGCAGCTGCCCCGAGTCCATGACTGTGGGAACACAATTAAAATTTTAACACATTTTGTGAAACACTCTTTTCTGTAGCGTTCAGCTTTCAAAGTAATGGAGAAATGTATATGATACTTAAGTGTAAACTCCTAGTTGAAGCCCTGTCTTAAGTTTAATTATGAAAAATTCTTTTTTCTCTGACAAACTCAAACATATAGACCTTATGAATTTTGATAGTTGCCGAAATTCCACAGCTTATTCTCAAAGTAAATCTTCAGAACATTGAATGCAAAGGTTCTCACAGTTTTGTGTGCATAAGAATCAAATGGTGAACTTGTTAAAAATGCAGATTCGGTTCAATTGTTGATGGACTTATAGATAGTACCAAGTTTTTGACTAATAGGAATAGCTCTGAACATTGTAGTTTGTGTCTTTAAGGTGAATAAAAGTATGTCTTTCTGTTGGATGTATATCTAGGAGTGAAACTTCTGCATCATCAATTAGCCACATATTCAGCACTAGTAGATACTGATAACAAGTATTCAGTATCCTCTGTCAGTGTGTAAGAGTCTCCATTGTTCCATATCCTCACCAACACTTAGTATGTTCTGTTTTAATTTTAGCTATTCTGGTGGTTATGTAGAGGTATTTCACTGTAATTTTGACTTAAATTGAGGTGATAAATACATTTCAGTATAATCACACAATGGAGCACCATTCAGCCAAAGAGAATGACCAGTCCACAGCTACATGCAACAGTGTGGATGAGTCTCACAAGTACAAATGATGAAAGAAGCCACATACAACGTAATGCATGTCACATGATTTCATTTATTGTAGTACAATTTTTTTAAAAGATGAAAGTAATCTCTGACATTAGAAGTTAAGATTGTGATGAACCCTGGGGTGGGGGCGTAGGTTGTGACTGGACAGGAAGAGAAAGGGGCCTCCGGGACATGGGTATTGTTCTGGGTTCCAGTCTGAGTGCTGGCTTTACAGAGGGGTTTTGTCGGGAAGCTTTAGCCAGGTGTCCACTGATGCTATCTGTACTTCTCTCTTTATACATTATACTTTATTAAAAGGTTTTTCTTTTGCCTTAAGTACAGATTTCCAGGACCTTACAATGAGAAGTTTGGTCCTTTCTTTGATGGGACTTGAGGCTCTACATGCTTAATAAGCATGCAGGTGGTACCCTTTGAGACACATTGGTGATTTCATTCAGTGCAGAGGTTTTTGTTTTGTTTTGTTTTAAGCATTCATCATCTCTTCCAAATAATTCAATCAGCTGCTTTGTACACTATGGCTATTTTGGATCATTTCAGAGATGGTTTCAGAGCCCCTCACATTTCACCTTCTGAGAATGAATCAGTAATAGAAAATGAAAACACTGAGTGAGCTCCACGTGGGAAAGAGCCACAGCTCATACTCGATGTGGAAAGGACAGTCAAGTGAGAGATAAATCCATCAGTAGGAAGGAAACCCCCCACCTAGTGCTGGAGTCAGAGAAATTCTCTCTGGGAGGAGGGCTGGTTGTTTTCGGTGAACGCCCATTATTTCACTTATGTAGCAGAGAGTGATCGTGTGTGTCTGGGTCTGAGGCATGTGGTAGAGACTGTGTAGAAACTAGGTTAAGGACTGAGTCAAAACTCTTCCAATTACACAGAGGGAACTTAGAATGCAAATAACTGTAAAGTTACTGCTCGCTCTGACTAAAAGTCCCCCATGTGGTAAGGCCTGAATCAGCTTTCATTTCATCACTATGGGAAAGAACAGAGCTACCTGACATAATTACAGGCAAGTTTTTAAGAGGAACAAAAAGAGTAAAAAAAGAAGAAGAAGAAAAAGAGAAAAAAACACTCAATACTTGTTTAGAGCTTGCTCTATCCACTCAAGTTCTGAGAAAGAACATGCTCTCAAATGTCAAGAGAGAAAGGGTTCTCAGCTGATCAAAAATGCTCAGTTTCTGCCCTGACTGGTGTGGCTCAGTGGACTGAGTGCTGCCCTGCAGACCAGGGGGTTGCTGGTTCGATTCCCAGTCAGGGCACATGCTCTGGGTTTCTGGCCAGATCCCCAGTTGCGGGTGTGCAAGAGGCAACCAGTTGATGTTCCTCTCACTCATCAATGTTTCCCTCCTTCTCTTTCTCCCTCGCCCCCCTCCAAAAAATTAAATAAATTTAATATTAAAAAAAAAAGAAAAAAATGCTCAGTTTCTAAAGAAGTCATCATTCTCAGGGACATACAGGGGTATAGACAGCATTTACCTATAGGCAGACTGGCACTAATATTCACCAGTGAGTGAATCATTAAAAAATCGAAATCATTTTATACCTGTTGGGAAAAAAAAATCCACCATCCTAGGTTCCCAGAGAGTCGCCCTTCACTGTCCACACTTCCTGGCCCCTCTGAGATCCCTCAGACCTCAAGACAATACAGCAGCTAAAGGGTTAATGTCTGACAGTCCAGGGGCTCCAACCCTCTGCATCTGAAAGCTATCCTGGTGGTCTCTGCGGTAGCACCTGTGGAGTAGAAGTGGCCCTGTGTGGGAGGGTGGGACAAGGGAGCCTGTCCGCATTCCTTTCCTCCCCCGTATCTTTTCCCTGAGCCCCCTTCCTCAGTTCTGCTTCCCCTGAAATTTCTCCTTGTTTGGCACCTTCTCATTGAAGTCATATTCTCAGGCAACGAAGGGTCAGTAATTTAATGAAGATGTTTTGTCATTAGGTTAACCTTTGATGTAACCTGTCTGAAGGCTGACAAATGCTCTTCTCATTCACTCGTCACCCACTCCCTTGCTCAGTCCGCAAGTGCCTGTGGCATGGCTGTGCTTACCTATGAGACTCTCCCTGTGAAACAGCTCACAGAGAGACTGCAGTGCAGTGATAGAGCTGTGCAAGAGCATGAGGGGCATGTATGGGAGGACCCTGCAGTGGGTCAAGGAAGACTTTCTGGAAGAGGCAAGTTGAGCTTAGTCTTAATGGAAGAATAGAAGTTAGCCTGGCTGGGGAGTGGAAGACATTTTGAGCAAAAGTCACTGAATAAACAAGGTGAGAAATAGCACGGATGTTCAGGCAGCAGAGGATAAAGTGTAAGAAACAGGTGGTAAGGCTCTTGAGAGGAAGGTGGGGCCGAGAACGTTGCAGATTCTGTAAGTCAGGCTTTTTGACTCACCAGGGTGCAGCCAAACAATGAGTTACTAATAAAGTATTTGGTTTGTGTTGGCTTTATTCCCTCAAAAACTTAACTTAGCGCAAATTCAAGGTTATCACTATAATATGGTGACTCTCCCCCACTGGCATTCCATATGCTTTCTTGAGAGGTAGCAAGAAAGAAAGGGCTGGAGCTAGGGCCAGGAGCCAGGGCTTGAGAATAACTCTCTGTTCACCTCATCCAAGCAGCAGGCTAGTAGCATGGTATTCACAAACTGCTTCTGTGCTTTACCTCCTTACCAAGATTTTTGGGTGTTGCAGAATCTCAATATATACCCAGGGGATGGCACACCTCCCTGAGTGCTTATTACCCTCTGGGTGGTCACAAGAGGAGGACCGTAGCTGTGGAGGGGTTTCCCTGCTGTGGGCCCACGCTCGTTTTACGGCGGTTCCTCTGGCTTTGCAGAGCAGTGATTGGCATCTGTGGGTAAGGAAATCTCAGCCCCACGCTCCCCATGTAGTTGTTTTTCGAATAAATTGCAGATGCTTATTGCTGCACTGATGTATCGTTCCCATTTAAAAACACCCCAAAGTAGAAACTGTAAAAGGGTGAGATAAAAATGAGATTCAAACATTTAGAATAATTTTTATTTTATTTACTTTTAATAAACAGAATCTTGTGATTGAATTGTACCTAATTATTGTTTGAAGTCTTGGTTTATACTTGTGATACTGTGGTTTGTGGGTCCTGCTGTCAGTTTATTTCAGCTTTTGGTTTTAATGACTGTTGTGGGTAGAAAAGGCCTCATAAGTGGAAGTATCAGTTCTAGTTCTATGTGGGAACTACATAAATGTTTTTGCTGAAGCTCAAGTCATTTAGTTTCCTTTATCCCTGTCATCATTTGTTCTTGTAAGCTAATTGGAAAGGGCCCATGTTTTCACAGGATTAATAGTTCAACATCTGCTGAACCTCTGTTTTAAAAATTAAAACTTAGATTAGTAAATTCTGTAATCCAATTCTTTAAAGTGCTTTCATGCAAGTGTTTGTACACATGACCCTTTCACATCATTTTGGGCAATAATAACACAAAATAGTGGGAACATTTTTAAATGTCTGTTTTCGAATTTCTGCTCAGTTGGAGTTTCTTTTGACAAGTAGTTATCTTCTCACTTGCTGTTAAAATGTGAAGTTTACTTTGATGAGATTGAATAATCATTGTTTTTTTCCAAAAACAACTGCAAGATAGCATCTGGCACGGTCAAAGTAAAGGGCAGAAAATGTAGGCTATTTGTCTTCTTGTAAGAGAAAAAGTATGCCTCTTAGTTAAGTTTTTGGCAATTCGTAAATTGGCCTGATTGGATGTTGGAACGAGTGAGTGACAGGAGCCCAGAGGAGCCATGAGCACTCCAGCTTGGACAGCTGCCTGAGTGGTGGCGTCCCCAGATGGGTTGATGGAGAGGAGAGCGGGAGCAGGTTACGGAAGTCAAGGCGGGACACGGAGTGGAACTTCAGAATCGCTGAGTTCCGCCGTTGAGCTACAGCACTTCCGCTCTGACGCCCAGCACATTGAAAACCAAACTCATTGTTGGCTTTATGTGCCAAATTTACTTTCTCCTTCTATTCTGCTATCTCTGTCCATCTTCATGATGGAAGATAAAGTCAGCACAAATAAAATATTCCCCCAGAACCAGGGGTTTAAAGTATAGCAGGCTGCTCCCTGTTAGCAACCACCAACATCAACTCCGTGTAAGGGCACACAGTCCCTCTTAGCCCAACCTCATCACACTTCATACTAATGAGGGACTGGAGTCCACTGGCCTTGGATGGGGGTTTAATGCTGCTTCAGTCACACCAATTCCAATGCCCTTTATCAGCAAAGGCATGGGGGAACACACGTTGGCTTCTCAGCAACACAGCAGGCTGTAAAGTATCTCTCAGTGAGTCTACCATGGTGCGGCATCAAAAGCCCCGGAGAAGCTGTTTATATTGAAAGTTATCAGGCATTAGCTGCACACAGGATTTGCCTCTGAACAAGATGCCCCTGACCTGGTACTTCTGTGGTAAACCCCTGACAACACTGAGCTCTCCGGAGTAAGTTTCATTCTTTTCAGAGTCTGTGTTTCTCAAGTTCAACTCATATAATGATGACCCGACTTTTTACGTGAGGGGACATTTTCATTAGTAACTACAGTAACTTACTCACAAGTTAGAAGCATGTAGCTCAAACTTTTCTCTCCCTGAGAAAATGATGGCAGAATGCCAATGGAGGATGCAACTTGAAATTTGTGTTCAAAAAGACTAAAAAGTGAACCGTCCTTAGGGAAGTAAGCCCCTAACAATTCAATGAAATAAGGCCAGTCATCTTCCTTTGCGGAGGAATGTACTTAAGACTGTGGCTGCATGGATCTCTCAACACGCACATGTGTATTAATGTGTATTCTCACGTGGCGGAAAGGAGCCATCTTCACACAAGAAATGAATGTAACTCTGTTTCTTGCTATTACAAGGATGGTAGTCAAAATATTTCAGGTGTCAGGAATATTTCGAGTGATTATTGTTATTTTTTAACATAAAGTCTCTCCTACTTCTAATAATGAATTTCCACCACTTGCAGCTACTAGCTTTCCCACTTTTTTCAGCTGCTGTTTTTTTTTTCCTTTCATAATGCACGGGGAGTCCGTTTTCCGCCGCCGCCCCTCCCGGCTGCTGTGTGCGGCGGGGGTTCTGCGTCTGCTCCCCTCTGATGCCCGCAGTGCGCCTGCGAGCGCACACCGCTGCGCGCACTCCACTGCAGAACACGCGGTCAGGTGCGAGCTCCCAACGCAGTAGTGACGGGAGTGATTAACAGCGTGTGTGAATGAGGTAACTGGAGTTTAGTCAGTTACTGATTGTTCACAGAATCTTCCTAAAACACTTTGGAATGTGATTAAAAAATCCTCCACTCATATAAGGCACTAGTGATTAAGTACGAATTCGTACATCAGGATTCTGGATGCCGTGTTATCTCAGAGGCAGTGCGTATTACCTGATTAGTATTGATTGCACTGTGACCATCAGTGAATTTTCATAGCATCGTTTTCAGTCAGGGAAGAATGAGCTGTTTAGTGTGGCCCTGAAATCACTTGGCAGCAGATCGAGGGAAAGTTAGGTTGTTGATGAGGCAGAGTGATTCAATTGTTCAATGGTTTCCATGTTATAGGTATGTTTAGATGTTCCCTGTTAATAGTCGTACTTCATTTTCCATACACAGTTTCCTCTGTCTGGCATGTTCCTTCTCCTCTTTTCTGCTTGGCAGTCTTCTGCTCATCCTTCAGGGTCCAACTCAAAAGCCGTCTCCTCTGTGACCTCATTCTTGATTCCCTTAGGAAGATTTTGTTCTCCTGGGTCCTCTTGCCATCCTTCATTGTACATAAGTATTCGCTACAGAAGGACGAATGCCGGTGATTACAGTTTTATAGCTGCTTCCCGTGGAACCATGAGCTTCTTTTGGACAGGGCTGTGTGTTGCCTCTTAGGACTAGTTTGCCCTTATAATTCCTGGTGCCTGGGAAGGAGGTACGTGGTTGGCAGTGTGTAAATACTTGTCACTGTTACACAGCAACACAGCAGTATTTACAACACTCAGAATCGGAAATGTCTGGCCCCACAGGTTTTACACGGTTTACACTGCCTAGGGACTGAGAGTTCCAGGTTCCACTGCACCAAGTTCCTTCATTACTCCCACCAGCGCTACTCACACAGTGCTGGTGTGGGGTATGCTCAGTGCTAAACACTTCAGATACAAATACAAAGTCTCACTCATTTCTCACTGTGGGGCAAGATCTGTATTATGGTCTCCATTTTGGAGGTAAAGGGGGGCTTCATATATACTTTTCCCAAGGTCACATCACTAATAAATGATGACTCAGGGGATCAAATCAAGGTCTCTGACTCCAAAGCCCATGTCTATGGTGTGGCATGGGCCACTTTGGGAAAGGCTCATTCAAACAAGGAACCCCAAATTCTACCCTTAGAGATTAATATTTTTTAGTCTAGAAGGCTTTACTGGGGCAGCAGGGGTGAGAGGATTAAACCTACCCCAGTAGAGTCTTCTAATATGGTATTAAAGTTGGTGAACCATAATATTTTTCAGTTCCTACCAACAAATTTTTCACCATGGATCAGTTGACAGTTGGACAAAAGCCTTCCTTCGAGCAATAGTTCAGATGGGGTAGAGGACATGGAGAAGGGAGCTGTGAGGGTCCAGAGAGGAAGAGTAGAAGAAGGTGCTGGAGACCAGACGAGGGGGTGTGGCCACCACTGAGAAAATGACGTGACTTAGAGTAGATCAAAATGAAGGTGGACACAATGGCCACCTAGCGCATTGTGTTGGTTTCCTGTTGCTGCTGTGACAAACGCTACCACCTTAGTGGCTTCAAACAGGACACACTTATCCTCTTCTAATTCTGGAGATCAGAAGTCTACATGTGTCAGCAGGATGGGGTCCCTTCTGGGGGTTCTAGACAAGAGCCTGTTTCCTTGCCTGCCCCATCTTTTAGAGGCCACCTGCATTCCATAGCTTGCGGCCCCTTCCTGCCTGTTCAAAGCCAGCTGATGACATCTTCCAATCTCTCTCTGACTCTGACCCTCTCTCTTCTGCTCTCTCTTTCACTTATAAGAACGCTTATGGTTACATTGGGGTCCCTGGGTAATCCAGGATAATCTCCCCATCTCAGAATTCTCCACCATACCTGTCAAGTCCCTTTTGCCTTGGAGGGGGCCATAAGATCAGGTTCTGGGGATTAGGATATAGACATCTGGGGTGCCTTATTCTGCCCACCACAAGTGTGTTAGAATGGAAATTAGAGATTGGGGCCTGGGTACTAATCTTGGTGTTGTCTTTGAGGAGCTCTGTGCCTTGGGGCAAATCCCAACCTCTCTGGGCTAGGCCTTCCTCACGGCCTAAACGCTGGGGGCCTGGCCCTAGATAATTAGAAGCCAGATCTGTTCTACACACCTGCAGATGACACCATAGCATTTATTTAAGGCCATTTCTGAACACGTCATTAATCCTTCTAATGGTGTTTTTGGAGATTCTCAGCCGATTTCTGATTACCATCGTACATGTACTTACACCTTGCTTACAGAGCGTATAAGTTTTCAATTTCCCATTTTGAATAGGGGGCTCCAATTCTGTAGCGTGGCTGATGCGTTAACTATCCACAGCCAGGTTGTTTAACACCGAGGTTTTTTTATCCAATTCAAATTAAAGCTTTTAAAACACCCCGACTCCATGTCGACTGAATGACACCCACAGACTTTCTGCCTGCTCTCGGGGGCAGGCCGTACTGGCTCTTGTCAGGTTCTCTCTCTGGGTGCTTTTCTACAGTGGAACAACTGGAAGGGACTCTGCCTGATGATATACAACTAGTGCTTATCATAGACTGATCCATTTTGCAGCAGGGAGGTGGAAGCAGGGGGCTGGAGGAAGAAGACGAACTCATCTTAGACCTGAGAGAAAGCAACCTTCTAATTGCCTTTTCCATGACAGCATCATAAGCTTCTTTATGGCAGCTTTATTTCACAGTGACCTGCCACACGGTTCCAGTTTTTCTGGTGTCACTCATGCAGGCTTAAAAAATGATTGGTTTTATGGCTTTTATTTGGGAATTTGTCAAGGTTTCACATTTGTGGAAACCTTGAAGCAGTGGCCTAATAGTCCATAATTTGGTGTTCAAAGGGATATTGGTGGGTAGCCTGCCTGGGCCCACAGGTGCCTATAGTGATCACATCCTCATGCCTAGCGGGAAATCGCCATAATTCCTTCTGCTACAGTAAACCTCTGCTGTCAGAGAACTCCCTCCCAGGTTGCAGTGGACTCCTGGCATCCTGAGATGGGAGGAAAGCCTTACGGACTTCATGATCAGGTTGATATTTAAACCTAATTCCCATGAAATGTACTTCAGGTGTTAGTAAACCCAGACTGGGGTCAGTGTATTCTGGCAATCTGGATCTGTGCACTCTTTTTTCATGACTCATAGTCTGGAAATGAAAAGGCACTGGACTCTGGATTCTTTCTCTTTCTCTCTCTCTCTCTTTCTCTCTCTCTCTCTCTCAGTCTCTGTCTCTGTCTCTGTCTGTCTCTCTCTCCTTCCCCTTTCTCTCTCTGCCCCCTACCTCTTCGGATCACAAAGACCCCAACAGATGTTTTTAAAAGCCTCGCTTTTGAGGACGGTTTTGGCCTCCTGCCACTGTGTGTACTTTTAGGTTTAATGAGAGTGGGTGCCCCGCAAGCTCTCCTCCTAAGGAGGAGAACAGCCCATCTCCCCGTGAGCTTGCTGGTTCTCTCTCAGCCAGAACACAGAGGGCCGGCGAGGCCGTGTGCAAACAGGTATACCCACACACACCTGCTCCATCACTCCTCCTCCTCTCCCAGTGACCCGGGTTGGCCTTGGCTGGGTGCATTCCTGCTGGTGTTTGTCACGGTTGGCATCTCTTCCCCTCTGTGTGCCTTAGCGTAGCCACTGCTTATCTGAGCAGCGGGCAATTTTTCTGAAGTTACCTCCGCCAGGCAGGAGATTTATGGTGGCGTTTGCTTTCATTATGTGTCGAGGCTGCCTCGTGAGCTCACTGAATCGCTGTCAGAGGAAGAGCAGACCGCTTCCCAGAATAAGCCTCCAGTATTATCTTTGAACATATGTTCTTGATTAAAACAAGAAGAGGAAAGTCTCTGAGTTTTTCCCATTTGGAGGTTAAAGTGGAGGGTTTGTCTAAAAACAGATTGCAGTAAATTGTGGGTTTATTTGAACAGTATGTCAACATTATTTACTCCTGGAAAAAAAAATCTCAAATTGATAGGTTTCTTTTAATCACCTCGTCCTGAGAGCGGCTCTCAACAAACAGCAAATATTCCAGAAGCCATTTGGATAAGTCTGGAAGTGTTGCATTACTGGAAACCTGCCGAGAATAATACCTTTGAAAATGTTTCCATAGTTCTGAGTATAAGAAAACTTGATTAGGAAACAGCTGGCTTCCAAGCAAACTGGGTACTGCCTTCTGTGACCTGCTGGCCTCCTTGAAAAAGATGGCGTGCAACCTTTTTGCCTAATACTGATCCTGCCACCCTGAGAAACAGGTGCCTTTCCGGAGCTAAGAGTCTCTGTCCATCATTCGTATCAGATGGCCTTGCTTAACTCTGCTATAGTAATGTCTTCCTCTTGGGTTCTGTCCAGCAAATTCAAGAGCTAAATGAAAGAAGGTTCTCTAAGTGGGTGAGCTTTTGGCAAATCCAAGCCAAAGCACATTTTCCCAGAGAATGTCCTTTAACATCACTGCGTGGTCCTGACTTCATGAAAAGGTCTATAAATACAACCATTCCCTGAGTCATACCTTTTTGGAGGTAAGTGGACTCCCATGCCAGCTGAGGACCCTTGTGCACATACGCCCTTGGGCTCATGTCCTTTCCAACACTGCTCGTGATGTTTGTCGCCTGTGCGTGTGTCTGTTGAAAGGACTGGAGTGGTGGTAGTGGGGCCTAGACAGAGAGGGTGTTTGGGGGGCCACCCACCATGATTTACCCTGGAGCCCAGGTCCTTTGAGCACATCCCTGACATTAGGTAACGTTTCCTGCAGCAGCATAATGTATGGAATTTTGGGGAAACTTACAAGTTGTGTATCTCATTAAGAGCATTTCATCTGAAATGGGCTGATTTTAGAACCGCTGTTATGTTCTGGTGCAGTTGTTCAGCTGTGAAACACTGAAACGTGACAGTTGGTTATTCGCTGCCTAAGACCCACCAATGCCCAGCTCAAAGTGGGATCTCTAGGACCCTGGGGGTGCCACTGCTGGCACCGGAAGCCCCTCATGGTGAGGCCCAGCCCTGGCCATGCATGCATTGCCAGTAGCCTGAGCCTCGGGGAGATGCTCCTGTGCCTGCCCAGGCCCTGCTGGCAGCCAGAGTGCCAGGCTTCCTTGGCCCCAGTCTGGGTTTGTGTGGAGCAGCTCAGACGGGAGGGGCTTGCCAAGGCAGCACTCCCGTGTACGCCAACCAAAATGGCTTTTAAAAAGAAGTTTTGAGCCATTTCGGAGATCAAAGCTTTTTTTTCTTCCTCCCGTTGCAACTCTTCTCTTCCACGTACCAGTGCAAAGTCCAGAAACCTTCACCACGGAGACCGGTTCAGGAAAGGAGGATATCATTCCAGTCCCAGCTTCAACACTTAATAACTCCATGACCTTGGGCAAGGGACTTAACCCCTCTGCACGGCAGTTTTCTCATCTGTAGAGTATTGATGTTGGACTCAATTCCTTCCAGCTGTAACAACAAAAGATTTTGAGTCCTTAAATGTCTGTTTACTAGCCCATTTACCCAGCCTGCCAATGGATATGCCATTTACCCTTCCAGAAGAGAGAAAAATAATAACATGTGCTAACAAATAATGTTTGAACACAAGTGAAGAATGATGCCCAGCGCTGCAGCCCGACAGAGGGAGCCCACAGACCCGGGCTGTGGCCGGCTTGCCCCACCCCTGCTCACCACATCGGCCAGTGCAGGTGAGCTCCTTGCTGAGCTCAGTGAGCTGATGATGGAGCTTCATGCTGATGGGGCCATGGCCCCCGGTTCAAGGGCTAATGTCATTTGTCTTGTGGTTCTGCCCTAGCAGCCACCTTGAAAATGTGTGTTGTGGCTCATCAGAGGCCCCTAAAAAGCATGTGAATGGCTCAGTGCAAATCCATTATTATTACTAGGGAAAATAATCTAAACATACAAGCAACAAAGTCATACATTTGACGTAGAACCCCAAGTATAGTCTTAATGGAATTAACATTGTTTTTGGGGTACTGGTAGTTATAATTCTTTACACTATGCCAGCAATTTTCAACTGTTGTGACAAAAGAATTTTTAAAACATGCAATACCTGGCTATTTAGTCAGGGGCACTGACCTCTTTTCCCTTAGATTGTAAAAAAAAAAAAAATAACAATGGCCAGCACAACAATAGCTGTCTGGTGTGAATGAATCAAAATTGTATCTATTTTTTGTCAGATTGGCAAAATATAAATACATTTTTTGGTGTGCCACAGAATTTTACTAATTAGTTTATGTGTGCCATGAGATGGAAAAGGTTAAAAATTGCTGCCTTATGATATTTCTTTATGATTTTTTAAAAAAGCTTTCGGTCTTTCAAATTATATATATATATATATAATTATATTATATATATATATAATATCTTGAGTATAATTTGGGGGTAGGGTGATGGGGAAAAGGTTCCACC
The DNA here is from genome assembly GCA_004024845.1 of Tonatia bakeri. Lineage (NCBI taxonomy): Eukaryota > Metazoa > Chordata > Mammalia > Chiroptera > Phyllostomidae > Tonatia > Tonatia bakeri. The sequence goes on along the minus strand of PVIA01000237.1, from coordinate 79,731 downwards.
TCTTATTTTAGAATAAATACCAGTCCTAACTTCAGAGCCAATATGCAGAAATTCGGTTTGTCGATTCTTATTACCATCCTGTTCCTGCATGGAGGTTATCCTCCATCGTTTATAACAGTGGAGTCATTAACAATGATAACTAGGACTAAACTACTGCGATGCCTAGTGTTGCCCACCCTTGCAGATGAGAGGGTTGCTGCCCCGTGCCTGCTGAGGACAGAAGAATGAACAGAGCATGCGTGTGTTTCTGCTGGTCTAGGAAGTGCCCTGTGTGTCTGAGTGCTCCCGGCCTTGATAGACAAAGGGCTGTGGTGGGTTTTTGAGAAAATGGATTTTTACTCTGGGTTGTCATCTAACTTCTCTATTTCACTCTGGCTTCCCCTCATGTCCTCATAAACAAAAATCCTACCAGACTTGAACTCCAGCTTGGTTTTAGAAATCGTAGCCAACTATTACACAAGCGACATCACAGACATCTAATAAAAGAATTTAAGCTGAAAAATGTAACACTCTCCTTTTATTAGGAAATCCTGGGATTTGTCCCTAATCAACACCCTCTTTAACTGAAGAGCTTAAAAAAAAAAAAGATAAATGTCACTTCCAGATGCATGTACTACGTTCAAGATCTATAAATAATTACCAGAGTGCAGTATGAATGGGTTGATATTCCTTCAGCAATGTAGCCTCTGTCAGTATCTCATACTGAGGGCTTGTCAATCATTGTGACAACATCTTTGGTTTGATCCTGACTTTCCTGTAATGGCAATCTCACCAGACCCCTCTGCATCCTTCCTTAAATGTGTGGAAAGGAACCCACAAGATGCCTTGGTAAGAGGAAAGCCTGATTCACCGAGGCTTAGCGGTGATGGAGGAGCCCGCACCTTGGGAGGGACAGCCAGGTGTTACGGCCAGCACATGTTCTCAGGACTCCTGTTCCCCTTGTGGATTTTTTCCTCGTGATGCTGTTGTCATGGGACACTCCTCCTTCAGGGATGCTCAGACCCAAGGGTGGAGCCAGCTGTCTCCCTAATTCTCCAAAGCTGTGACCAAACCGGAACTTTTGAACAAAAATTTTAGACACCAAACACTTTGGAATAACAACAGAGAAAGTAATACTAAGGGTAACATAAAAATACGATCTGTTTTTGTAAGGTTCGGTTCTGTTTCTACCTTCCTTGGAGGAAAGCTTCAGTCTCTACCACCTGGTGCAGGCCCCAGGCCAAGTCCCCGGGAGAGAGGGCTGTTCCTTCCCGCCTGTCTCAGGGTTCGTTTTTCCAGCCAGGGGCTCTTGTGCTCTGGATGACAGATAATCAGAATGTCCACTCCTCCGACGGATATTCACCCCTCCCCTGCAGAGCCTTACTCTGTGGGCCCCACAGGATCAGAGTGCACCTGGACTGGCCGGCAGCCCCGTGAGACACACAGGAAGGCGAGGGGGTGTTTCTGTTGGGCACTGTGAGAAAGTCAGGACTAAACCCAAAAATGCTTTCTTGTAACAATAGTTCTTACCTGCTTTGTGTCTACAGTATACTTCTGTTAGGGTTTTTGTCAGCACACTTGAAGAAACGGAAAGTTAGCAGGTCTACAACCATTATAAAACGATCGCTTCTATGGTCTAACAGCTCACACAGCTTGCATTTCGTTGCTTTGCTCCTGGTGAATAGAATACTGCGTTGATCTGAGTTTTTCTCCTCAGGCTTCTCAAGGCGAAGTTCTCCCGTGTTCCAGTAAATATGTTTTTGTTCTGATTTGTCGTGACCACTGCCTCATGCCCCACCCCCAGCAAGTTGCCCATGTGTTCTGCGTCCTGTTGCTCCTGCCTGTCGGGCGCTGTGGTCCCTTCAATGGGCAGCATCATACCAGCCTTCATTCCCAGATGCAGCCAAAATAAATGTTGCAGTCGTTCACAATTTGTTGGCACACTTACGAAGTTTTCTCTGACATACCAAAGCACCACGGGACTCTGGTTGAAAATCACTGTACTATATTATCAGAGACATTTGACCACGATCAGAATTTTTATACTGCATATTTTGACTAATCTTATTATTTATAGTATGCATATGATAGGTATGTGAAAAGATTTCTGCACTAAATTTCCTACGTGTCTGAATTGAGGTGTATGTGTATGTTTTAAATAAGCAATATGGCAAGGAATGCAGGCTAGTATACAGAGATCTAGAGATGACTTTCTCAGGATGGGCCCTTGGGTTTTGTGGTCCAGTGACTACCTCAGAACAAAGGGAACTGCTTTGCTGTGAATTTCCTGTCCCTGGAAAACTACATGGTTGAAAAAAAAAAAACACTTTTTTCCTCTTGAGAATTGTCTGTGTGCCAAAGTAAGAGGAAGGCCTTGAAAGGATCACTCAGGCTCCCCCCACATCTTCTCCTCACCCCCAAAGTCTAATAATTTTTTAAAAAGAAGAAAGAGAAGGGTCCTTGTCACTAAACTTAAGAGCACTTTAAAATAGCCAGATGGATTGCATGCAACTATGTCAAATTTGGACTCATACCAGCCATGAAAATACTCTTTTTTTAGGAAGTAAGTTGCATACATATCACAAAGAGTATTCAGAGAAGGGATTGCCTTTTTTGCTTTGTCTGAACTCCTTGCGCCTCAGTTTGACCACGTCCAGGCACACTTTCGGCAGCTTGCCAAGCTCCACCAACCTCTGCTCGTTTGCCAGAGTGGCCGTACTGTGTCAGTTAGTTGCTAAGAGTAAAGACCACTGAATTTTAGGCTCAGAAGGGACTTAATGAAATAGGTTATGAAATGCCCTTGTTTCACTGATGAGGAGATTGAAGCTCAGAGAGGCGGACTGGCTTGCTGGGGGCCCCAACACAGGCTGTGACGAACTAGGAGCCAGGCCTCCTTAGAGTGTCCGAGGCTGTAACTGCCTCTCCCTCAGTGAGGCCCTCTGAACCCTGCCAGGCACTCACTCTGCAAACGCTGGGAAGACTGACGGAGTCGCGGTGGCACTCACTCCTTTATCAAAAGTGCAGAGTCCACCAAAAGTTTGTCTGCTTCTAGTGGCAGTTTCAGGGTGAAGAAGCCCCTTTCCTTTCCTTTGGCCAACCTCCACCTGCCTCTTACTTCTGAAATGGTTGAGAAAATGAAAGAACCCTTCAGCTTCATTATTTAAACTCCTGTGTGATAACATACATGTGAACACATAATTCAGAATAATAACTTCAAAGCAAGTGTTTGTTTTCAAAATGATAAGTACTTGTAAGAGGAATTTTGTCTAAAATCAGTTCAGAAAATGAAGGATTTCATTACAGTGGCTTCATCCTCCAGGTTCGACATCTAATTCTAATTCTGCAAAGAAAAGAAAAACATATTGTTTATGATACATTACTGTGCAACATTCTGAGGACAACTGATTTGTGATGTGTTTTCATTCACATTAATCTTAATTTTTATCCTTCCTTTAAATGTGGGCTGGAATTATTTGCTATTGTGATCACACAAAAGTAACAAAATAAATGATTCGCTCCCCTAATTCTGTGACTAGCTTTCACATTTCATTGTTCTATCGAGCCCCTCATTTACCCTCGCCCTTTCTCCCAGTGCATCCACACATGCATTATTTTCTCAGAAGTGCTTTGGAAATAGAGATGATACACAGAGTCACTTTCTTTATGGCAGAGACCCAAGGCAGCACCCTCTGCACTAACTGGGTTATAGCAGATATCTTTTAAAGTATGTTTTCTGTGGGTGTGATTTGGGCCATGGTATCTACACGTTTATGTCAACATGAACCATGAGTTTGCTTTTCATTTGTTTGGTGGCCAGATTTCCTTAGTTCCTTGTTCCAGGCTAATTTCCAGGGCCTTTCCATGGAATCACACCCGTGTTTGTGCACAACTGTTTGAGACAATTATGAAGCAGGGTCAGGCCGCCTGCTGTCTGGATGAGAGGAACCTGTTTTATTGATTGGGCAGAGCTTGCTGGAGTTTACTCTTCTCCTGTCATTGCCTGCAAACATGTTCTTTGCTCTCCCTTCCCCACATAGCTTTCCAGCCCCCAACAGGTGTGGTGTTGAGGCTCACTTGAGTTCGATCTTTCCCCGCTGTGTACTAGGTTTAACCCACAGCCTCAGCATCGCCAGGAGGGTAGGGGGGCGTGGTCTTTCCATGCACAGTTCTCATTTGCCTCTCCTCATTGGTTGCCTCTGGTTCTTCCTTCTCTGTGTGGAACCAGGAAGAAGAGATCAGGGACCAGGTGGAAATGTCTCTTACCCACCAGTGTTGCTAGGATCTTGTCTCCACACCCAAGGCTGGGTTGGGGGCATTGTTCTTCCAAAGCCCCTGACCCCAGGCTGACTCACTGTGACCCTTAGCAGTATGCCACAGCTGGGGTCTCCTTGCAACCCACTCTCCAGCCCACAATTAGTTTCTGAACTACTGCCAGCCCCTGCCTTCAGAGAAATCCTGTCTTTCACGGATGCACACCCACTGGCCGCTTTGGTTTAGTTTCCTCTGGCTTTGTTGTGCCACTCCAGGTGCCTTCCCTTGTTCGATCTGATCTGGAGTTCTGTTTCATAAAGGATGTGCAGCAGTAGGCCCCACGGTGCCTCACGTCTGCCACAGGTAGCCCAAGTTGGACCTTCAAGTCTGGGAAGCTTTGCAGAGATGCGCACAGGGCCTAAGCTGACTACCTCCCCTGACTGCAGGCTTGCCTGTTCCTGTGAATGGTGAGATGGTGTCCGAAACCTCTGCGTCCCCACATGGTCTCTTCTGAAAAACCTGTTTCAAAATATCTGGTCTTTTATAGTCTAGATGGGTGCTCGCTGCTGGGTTTTTTTTCCCATGTTTAATTAAGTCCCATTTTGGGGGGTATTGTATGAGTACTTGGTACTTACTGTCCCCAGCTTTGGGGATTTCACCAAAATTCTGAGACAGTAAGAAACGCCCCATCTCGCTCTGTGGTTCTTAATGTGTGGGTGAGCCCCAGGGTTCTCAGACCACAGGTCTTAGTCTCATTCTGAAACTCGGAACACCACTGCAGGCAGTGGGTCCCAGCCCTCCCGAAGACAGGGACTCTCCCATTAACTGTGTTGTCTGGTGAGAACCTTGGCTGGTAAAACTGGTTACATGCTTCACTTTTTTCTGGTGCCCTGTTGCAAGGTGTAAGGATTTAGAATAAAACCTCCAAGGCACATGTGGGATCTTCTGTATAATTTCTAGGAAAGGAAAATGAGAACAGTCCATCCTACAGAGCTCTCATCTTGAGTCTGGAATTCTCTCGGACAAGCTGCCTGTTACAGAGACTTGACTGGAACAGCAGTGGGAAGGGGGTGCCAGTGGGAAAGGCCTGTGGGAAGCAAGTCATGGCTACCACAGCCACTAGGGCCAAGCTGCTCGTCTCGAACGGTTCGGCCAGACTCCCCATCTGGAGGCCTCCCCATGTGCTCCAGAAGCCTCATGGAGCCCCAGCAGCTTCAGAATACATTGAGCTATATTTAAGATCCCTGACTACCAGTCAAATATTACTGAGCCCTACAGGTTTGCGTTCTAGTGAGTTTTCTAAACACGGATCCCTGAAGGTGGAACAGGGTGGAGTGTCTGTCATCATATTCTAATTTTCTGAGTACTCTCTGCTCCTCCACGGCTATGTTTCCATGCTCTGCAGTCCTCTGACCTTAACTGATGAATTGGGGTGGACACTGCAACCTCTTCTAGGCTTGATCTTTCTTTTCAGATTTGGAATTGGCACCAAGACATAGACTGTACTTGTGGCTGAAACGTAAGTGATATAAACCACAGAAGCATGCATGGAGAAGCATAAATGAGAGAGGAAAAGAGAGATGCTTCCCTGTCTCCCGAGGGCTCTTTGGTTCCCAGAGCACTGCACATCTTTTAGTATTCTTCCAGGGAATTTTCCTTTTAGGCAAAGAATAGGTCAAGTTAATATTTCTTATTTAAAACCAAGACAGCCTTGACAAAGACAGAGATCCCTCTGCTTTTATGTCATTGCTTACAGTAACTTATGTGTGTCCTATAAACATGATTGTACTTTGGCTTACATTGGGAGAGAAGGGAGGAACGGGCTAATGGGGAGAGGGTACTCCATTGTGCAGGGTTCTGAGCTGTAGACAAGAGACTCCGCTGGAGCCCGTCTGAGCAGAAAAGAGTACTTAAAGAGTGTCAGGTAGTTCACAGAATTGCTGAACAGAGTCAGGCTGGGAGGCTCCACGACTGGGAACAAATCAGCCAAGTACAACATACCCAGAGAACTGCCTGGTTATACCACGGGCTTGGGCTTGGCGGCCCCTGTGACTGTGACAGTAGGGACTGAATGGCAGAAATGTTTCCATAGGCACATGTGTTGGAAAAGCCCATCTCATTGAGGGGTCAGCCACTGCCTCAGCTCACTTCTACTGCCACATCAGTGGTTCCACATGAACCTGAAAGGAGTGTACAGAGGTTCTAAGGACACAGTGACTCTCCAGAGGCCTAGGCACAGGACACGGAGGTCTCAGAAGGTGGAGGCCTTGTATCTGGAGGCAAATGGCAGGCACCAGGTTCTAGCATAACCCCCTTAAGTCCAACCAGGATTAGCCATGCCAGCAAAGGGCCCTCAGAAGCCAGGGCAGACCAACCAAGACCTGCTGGCTGGACAACCATAGTCCCCAGTCCCAGTATTGCTCACTGCCGAGAGGCCACCTCAGGGAGGAGGGGAGAAGGAAGAGCCCCCTGAGGGATTCAGAAAAAGCACTGAGAGGGAGCAACTTTGAACTGATTGAATATATATCCCAAAGAAAGTAAGTTAAACTGAAAAGGATTATCCTAATAGTGGAAGAGACTGAGGTTTAGTTAAAAACAAAACAGAACAACAACAAAAAAAAACTGAATGGGATCCACAGCAAGTTGAGATCAATGATAGGCAGTAAGAGAGAAACACATTTTTTGCATAGTTGTGTTGTGATATTTACATTCCAGCCTCCCTGCGTGCAAACGGGGAAAACTGTAAACTCCCACGGAGCAGCACGCGGCAGTGGTTCGGACGTGGTTTGGCCGGATGGGAGTCCTTTTTGTTGCAGCTACAATGACCTCACAAGGACTCCTCAGTTTCCAGTGGATCAAGAGAAGACCAAGAGCCTGCTCAGCATGTTGAAGGGGCTCCGTGTCAAAGCGGAGGGCACGGGCCACTGCGTGGGGAGCAGACACACCTCCATGGAACCCTCAGTGCTAGCAGACTGCAGAGGAGGGGCCCACGGGCCACTCAGGGCCGCTCTCCCGTGGCCTGGCAAGGCCAGCTGGCAGACACTGCCCGTGCTGGGGCCCCAGAAGCACAGGCTGAGGACTTCCCAGCCCTGCTCTCAGCAGCTGTGGTCCGGCCACCAGGTAGGGCCATGGAGGCCCCCACTCCTACATACACAGGGATGCGACTGAGCATTTACCCAAAAGAGATGGACTTTATCTGGGAAAAAAAGCCTAAACCTGGTGTGAATAGAAAACTTTAATTGTCAAGTTTAATTTTATTTCTCACAGTGGAGCGCAGGGACAAAGAACATGAACTCTAAAGCCAGATGACCTGGACTCAGTTGGCTCCTTTGGTAAGTTCTGTGGCCTTGGGAGGACAGTTATATCTCTGACACTGGTTGTTCTTTGGCTACATGGGGATCGTCACAGCACAGCCTCTGTGGATGCGTGAGAATTAAATGGTTAGTAAAGCTCAAGTCCTTGGAAGAGCACCTGGCACACAGAGGAGCCACCGGGAAGGGATTCCTATGATCATTGCCCTGCAGGATAACGGTCCAGGAGGAAGTGAAAACTCCACGTTTGCTCCATCCCAACCTGATGCATCAATTTTGGACCCTACCGGAGACAGACAGTTGCCTCCAACAGTCACACCTGACACGGCAGCCCTGGGGTGGTGGTTTGGAAGTCCTGCTTCATTCAGAGGCTAAGCTCAGAAACAGGCTGAGGTCTGTCACATGCGCCCACACACCGCTCTCCGGAGCAGTTTCTGCCTTTCAGCATTTAGGCCCACTTTCAGCCCAGAGGCAACAGGCTGCTCCCTTTCTTGGTCTGACTGCCTGTTTTCATTGCTAACTTATCTTCCACAACTGGGTGAGGTTGCTCTCTGAATTTTTATAGCACTTTAGGAATGAGGGAAGCTATTGTTATCTGAAGAACCTTTTAAATGTATTGTTCATTCCTTTGAGCAGAGATTTTGAAGTCCTAGCCCTTTGGGGCCATAAGAGATTTAGGAGAAAAAACTCATCAGTGCTTAATGAGCATGATGAGCTGGGTTCTGTGCTGTCCAAGGCGGGAGAGCCCTGTGTCCCCCGCCTGCGGCAGAGCCTGAGGTTAACAACACGCAGGCAGGCTTCTCATGCGCGTGTGCCGAGGCCACAGAAAGCACCATAACTTCACTTTGAAACGCACTTCAGCATCTTCGGAGCTCTATCCCACTTCGGTGTTACAGCAGTCCCTGAGGTTGGCGAGCTAAGTATCATCATCTTCATTTTAGAATCAAGGAGATTGAGCTTCGAAGTGAGCTGTTACTGGCTATTTGCTTTCTGCAGGGGCAGAAGCAACCTGAGGCCTGACTATTGGACTGCAATTTTAATTTTTTCAAGTGCACCAAGCCTGTTTTAGAGTTTTTAATAGTCCCAGAAAAAAATTAAGCATAAATTTGCCTAGCATCACTTTTGCTAGGTAAGAAAAAAAAAAGAAGAAGAAAGAGGGTCCATTTTCTCTTTTCTTTCTTTAAAGATTTTACTTATTTTTAGAGAGGGGGAAGGGAGCGAGAAAGAAAGGGAGACAAACATCACTTGGTTGCCCCATCTCACACATGCCCCGTCCAGGGACCTGACCCACAACCCAGGCATGTGCCCTGACCAGGAATCGAACCGTTGACCCTTCACTTTATGGTACAATGCCCAATAGACTGTGCCACACCAGTCAGGGCTCTCTTTTCCCTTTTCAATTTTGAGGGTAAACTATTGCATCTCAACACTGGTAATTAAAAGTGGTTTGCAATTGAGAATTTTTTCTTAAGGGAAGAAAGTTCTTTCATGTGACCTTATTTTCCTTGCAATTCCAAATGGGAGACCTAAGCGTGCTTAATTATGTTCAGTTTGGTGTTTACAGTGCCATCCTCAGATGGCAGATGTTACTTCATGAGGTTGAACTTGCCATTACATGGTTTCCACCCTCTTCCAAAGACTGGGTGTATAGGTGACAAAACTTTATGACAATAAGTCATAGAATTTGAAATGAAAGAAAGGTAATACTCAAACCCTACTAACTCAGATAAATATACAGAAATACCTGTAAGCCAATGATTCTCGGCCCTCATACTTGAGAGAGATGGTGTTGATTTTTTAAAATATTGTTGCAGAGGAAAGAATTTAACCAAAAGAACATGACTGCCTATCAAAAAAATTATTCCTTAACTGTTCCTTCGTTTTCTCTTGAATCATTCTTTCCGAGATAAATACCTCCTTCAGCAATTACGGCCACTGCCCACTCATAGAACCTTCAGCTACTCAGCTCCCATCCCCTGCTTGCTCCCCAGAGCAACACAGTTCCCGTGAAAGTCCCACTGACTCCTCACCTCTGAACCACACACACACACACAGCCAAGTCAAACAGCACCTGGAGCTTTTGAGTTTTCCCGTCACTCCAGACTTGGATGGAACATCATACATCAGATTGTGAGGTCCTGCGTCTATAGTAGTTGGGGAGGTCGTTTGATGTAACTTGAACATGTGAGAGAGTTAATTTCCTGCGGGACGACATTTGACCAATGAGAACCAGGTAATGGAAGGTAGCCAGGAAGATAAATGCCCTCTCTATTGTCCTCCCCAGGGGCTCCTGGAGCATGGTTCTCCTTGTGCCCCATCACTAGATGTCTCAGTGCCAAAGGGACAAACTTGTGTGACTGGCCCACTGTGCCTCCTGTGGCTCATCTCAAAGCAGAGACCAGTTATCTAAGCCATTAGGCTTTGGTTCATTCCCTTCCCTTCTCTCCTTTTCCCCCAGCCCAGCTGGCCTGGGCTTGCCCTTTCCAAATAACGTATCAGCACTGTAATCTTTGCTCCAGGCTTTGTTCTCCAGAGAAGCTAGGCTTTCTCTTATTGGGTTGTTACTGAATATTTTCAGAGTTGGTATTCTCACGTACAGACACACTCCTTTCCTGTGTAGTCCCACACACCTCTGAAGCACATGTTGGATGCAGCACCCCTTCGGTAGACCCCCATCATCTATAAAATAAGCCTACATTCCCTCATTGGGTCTCAACAGTCATCTAGATTTGCTATCACACTAATTTTCTGGTTTTATTTTTCATGATTTTTCATTCATATACCCTACTATCTGACCAGACTGGCTTACTTGAAACTTCTTTTATTACCCCACAATATCTGACCTTCATGCCATTAATCCTGCTGTTTACTCAATCTCACTGTCTACATTTACATCTCTCCATGTGTTTAAACTCTCCACCAAGGACAAGTTCAAACGCTACCTCCTCAGGTTAATCATCAATTCCCTCTCCCCTACTACCAGCCCACCAAAAAAATAGTCTCTCTTTTCTGAACCCCCAGATCATTTTCTCTGTATTTCTCCAATGGTACTTCCTACTTTTTAACTTATGATCATATGTTGCTGTATTTGTTTTCCTCAGTTAGACCATACACTCCTTGAGGGAACGTCTGGCTCAGTTGCCTTTGTTTCCTTGACACCCAGTGTGGTAGCTTGCCTATAATTGGTGCCTAAGAAAACTTCAGGAAATGAATAAATAGTCCATTCATTATATGAAAGTCCAGGATTATGGCTAAAACTGATTAGATTAAACTATTTCTTATTTCAAGGCCTACATCCTTAGTTTTTTCAGGGAGGCTAGAAAAAAATGGCTACAAGGATGCCTCTCTTCGTAAGTGGAAAGGTCAAGAGATATTAATAGTGAAAATGATGTGGCTTTCTGCCTGGGCCATCAAACAGAACACGCCATAGCAGTCTGCTGACCTCGGGCAGTTGGCTAAGACACAGTACTGAGTGATCTAGCTTCTTAAGAAATGACTAATCTACCAGGCTTCTGAGTAATGGAGAAAAATTTTCATTAAAAATTCCAGGCTGAGGATATTTTCATAATTCTTTTACAACATTATAAAGTCTAACAGCAAAAGAGTAACCACACAGAAAATGTATAAACTATTTGTTTAAATACTACTTATAGTCACTCTATATTAACCCTTCCGAAGACCAGTGAAGTCTTCACCAATGAATAGGCAAAAAAACATTGGCTTTGTATTTCTCTTATATAAAATGACAAACTATGTAATGCAAATGTGTTTGGGAACTCTAACCACATGTTTATTTGTCCATAACAATTAACAAACTCATATAGAAACTGTTAGAGAAATTCAATAGCATTGGGAGGGTAAATAAACAGCACCAGTGGGCATTATTATTTTCCAGTATTTATTAAAACCATGATGTTTATATGACTGACATACACATTTGATATGTATTTTCTGTATAAAAATCGGATAGTTTTTGAGATTAGGAAAACATTAAAATAAAGATGAATTCTACTTTATAAATGGAAAATTAAGAAGTTCCTTCTATAAAAAGGTATGATTATGTGGTCACACACAGTTAGATTTTGTCAGTAGAAACAGGCTTGGTTTAATCAGTGGAATCAAGCAAATATGACTTGGTCGGCAAGTCACTGGAAAAGTGCTCATGCTCGAGAGAAAGAGTCCATCAGGTTTTTCGTTCTTATAGCAGAGATCACACAGAAGCGCTTAGGCTGGGGGCCAAAGAGGGTGCCCAGAGCCTGTGAGCTCGGGATTCCTTGGGCAGGTCTCCGTTGGGGTCTCTGCCATTGGCGCCATCATGACCAGCCTAAGAAAAGCAGGTGTCTGTGGACCCGTTCAGAATCCCTGTTGCCTCACGGGTCCTGCTGTAAGTATCACTCGCTGGTAGGGCATCCTCTTCAGGGCCATCGTGGGGCGGAGCCTGTTGGGAGTCGCTGCGGTAGGCTGCTGCCCCAGTGGTTCTCGCTCTGTAGCCCAGCTCACAACAGATGTATCCTCCGGAGGGGCCAGCAACTGCCGGAACCGAAGGCCTGTTGTCTGGGGCAGGCTCACAAGGCCCGGTTCTGAGTAATGCCCCCGTGAATGAAAGGACATACTTTCTGCTGGCATGCTTTTTTGTGTGTTTTATATAGCTTACTCTTAAAATAGTCAAAACTTTTTTAAAGAAGATACTCTATTCTTTATAACAATGTGTTACGTTACTCCCACACACACACTGTAGTTTTTCTCCCCGCAGAAATTCAGAGACCATGGATGGTATTTGAAATGGTTTCCTTGCATCCTTGAAATGCTCTTTTCTGCCTTTCCTGATGATGACTTTCTAGTTCTCTTAAGCGTTTACCATACAGCCAGTTCAATTCACTAAACTAAGTATGCTCTCTGTGAGATGTGAGCTAAGAAAAGCCTGCTAGACACAGATGAAGTGCAAAATCATATGTGACCATCTGTTTACCCTCTCAAACAAACAAAAACAAAAACTAGTACCTTGACTTTGACTTTTTATGAGACTTTCACAATTCCAAAATATTCTCTATGCACTGAGTAGGAACAGTGCAAAGCTCAAATCTGGATTAAAGGACAAGGATGGAAGAAGTAAATCCGAATAAAGATTAAAAGCCATTGCTGAGAAGGACTAAAGAATTGTTGAGCAGCTGCAGCCAGACCATTTGGTGCATTTCCAGGGATTTGAACATTTTGGTTGTATTTGTTTCATCAATAACAGACCCTTTACAGGAGAAAAACACAGGTCAAAAAGTGCAGTCCACACCCAAAAATTTGCGTGTAATCAGTTGTCCTCATTCCCAGAGGACATGAGACTGGCTGCACCTCTCCACCCGACCGACTTAAAACTGGTGGCCGTGTTGTGGGAGGAAGTGTTTTCTTAAGGATGCTTCACGGAGGGGCTCTTCTCAGATGCCTATGAGGTATTTTTGTTATGTACGCATTTTAGTTGGGGATTTAGTCACTGAGTGTCTAAATTCACATGTTCCACACAGTCTGGTTCCCTAGAGATCAGTACGAATTAAATATTAAACAATGGTAATAATGCTAATCTCAAATAGTTCTGGAGTTTGATGTTGAATGCTTCCTGTGTTCTGGGGTGCTTGACTGCAGTACCTGCTCAGTGGCGGTGCCCCAGCAGCCCCAGGCATGTCGACTCCTTGAGTCCCTGCAGCACCTGCACACTGCATGGCTTTTGGAGAAACACTTTCATGGAACTTATCTCCTTTCACCCACGTAACAACCCAGTGTGTTACGTGTTATTTTGATTGTATTTTCACAAGTGATGCCTAAGAGATTAGGTGATTCCCCTAAGTATTGCAGCTAAATAAGTGTTAGAGCTGAGATTTCGACTGCAACGCATGACTCCGAGTTCAGCGCTTGCTACAGCCACAGTTGCCTCCTACACAATTACTTTCAAGGTGTAGTCTCAAAAAAATTTTATGTATGTGCATATATCTACCACACAAATAAGAGGGACTTCAGTACCTAAGACAAGTCAACAGTTTGGTGTAGAATACCTCTAATTTAAAATGACATCATGCTCAACCTTATTGGAAACAACACTAAGAAGACAGAGGAGTGGGAGTATAACTAGAGAAAAGCCAAATAGTAGATTTTTACTGATCAATTTTACTAATAAAAAAAGAAACCCTAACTGTTTAAAATTATTAAAGTCATGTGAAGCTGTTAGCATGGTTTCAATGCAGTTTAAGAGGGCTGAGGAATATTGGCCCGTTTTCACCAGCAGGGGGCAGTAGGAACTCCCCATTGGTTTCTTATGCATTGTAGTCTTCAGGACAGCGGGGCGGGGCACCCCTCACCCCCTAGTTGAGGAGTCTAAGAATAATGCAATGGAAGGTGCTGCCTTAATTTAATTCTTAGCAGTACTCCTGAAGGTCTGGAGCACTGAAGCTCCCTAGCTGAATGCATCATAGTATCAAATTTCACTACAAATTTTAGATGAATTACAGGAATTTGGTAGAAGTTGGGGAGTGTGGAATGAACTTTTATTATCCAAGATCAGAACAAGCTGCTCATGCCCGTATACTTTTTGTTATCGGACATTCACGTGCTACTTGTCTCTAAACAAGGAATGCCAGGGTCCACCAGGAACACGGATGGGAATAGCCTGCTTGTTTTCTAGAGAATCCTTTTCCTTCCACCCGCAGAAAAGGCGGCACAATGAAAGTCACAAATTTATATCAGCCCAGGCAGTTATGTGTTAGTCACATCAAGGCCACCAAAAATAGCCAAATGCCTGCATAGTAGATTGTCATGAATAGCGGGAAAGCATGAGGAATGTAAGGAATAGAGATAGACCCAAACGATAGCCAGTGTGCAGCCTTGGCAGCGATCACCAGAGCATCTTGATCCTTCCTCCCCATGTTCAGCCCCTAACCCTTCACTTTCCATCCCTCCCCACGTGTAATCAAGGAGGATCTAAAACTGAGTCTATCAGAAGCACTGATAATTTCAACCAGAAAAAGACTAACACCCTAGGACCCTGGGAGCTGATCCTGATGCTAAGACCTAACGCACAGAATGGACTCAGCTCCTGCTACGGGGGCATTTAAATTGGAATGTGGAAGTGAACGAAGATCCCCTTTTGCCTCCTCAGTCCTGGGCCAGACCTGCCACTCTTACCTCTTAGATTTGTCTAGAAGCATGTGAAAAATAAGAAGCAGTGCTTCCTCACCAGAAAGGCTACAGGCCCTCTGGAGTGAATCCTGATGAGGAGAATGTATGGCCTTGGGCTTATGGGCTCCAGAAAAGGCCAGAATTCCTCCAGACTGTGGTTTAAAAGTACATCTTAACAGCAAATGCATTCCTTCTGGGGGGTGGTAATTCTAATGTTTGGGTAGGCATTGGCTCTGCATGTTAAACATAATCTAAAATAAAGACACTTTCTTTTTTACATGCCACATTTGACATCTGATGTTACTCTGTCTCTGGGAACTAGATTTTGCATTTTACAGATCCCCCTGCCAGGTCCACGCCCCCAAGCTACCCTCAGCGTGACACCAGCACTCTGCTGTCTGGGTGTGTTAGCGTCACAGGAAGAATGCCCTGGCATCCAAACCGTGGCCCCGAAAGAAGATCTCAGAAATCAGCTAGCCTCTGCAAGGGAAGCAGCTGAAGTCGTTAATTTGTTTTCTTGCAGCACAGAAGAGAGCATTCCCTTTGTCTTTAACTGACCCAAAAAAATGCCTTTAAACACTCCAGCGGGAACAGTTTGCAAATGGCCAGCCTTCTGATGGTGGTTATCAATCCAAGTCTTGTTTCCCAGGTTGGAGAAGCCCATGTGTGCAGTGGCCTTTCTGAAGGCGTGTCTCCTGCAGAGGTGTTGACGGAAGAGAGAAGTGTGACCTGCTTTTACTAGGAAGCTTCAAATCATTTCCCATTGTCTCTGCGCCCCTTGGAGAGGCTTTGATCCACCGTGCTGTGGCGAGAAGAAACTCTAGGTATTATAAAACACAAAACAAAACAACATTTGTTTTCTTCCTAGAAATGGGATTTTATTTCTGGATGCCAAGGACTTTGGATGGCAATGGATGGCTTGGCATACATATGAGTGATCCTTTTGTAGTTGTTGAATATTAATAGACTACATGTCCAAAGTACAGAGGTGGCTCTTAACGTATCAGCCAAAGGAGGAGTTGAGAAAGGGCAGAATGTCTTTGAGGAACTATGTGAATGCTATTGAACCTTTCAAATAACAGTATAACTTCTGTGACAATGCAGCAATCTTCAGGGGCTGAATTTCTACAGAGCGGAACTGGGTTCGTGGAAATGCAGACTCCTTGTTGACTATTTATCTGTTATTTGTGTTGTTCTACACGTGCTGTCCGTACTTTTTCTCCAGCCCCCTGGACACTCAGCAGAGATGCTCTGAGAATGCCTGTGACTTTGCCGCCTGGCCTCACTGGGAGCACAGGAGCACAGTGGCGGGAGGCTAACTGAGCTCTCAAGTACGGGCGTTGCGGACATGGCGGCACACGTCAGTAGACACTTCCTGATGATGGAGAAGAAAGCTGAAATCCCAAAGTGCTTTCTGACACTCGCCACCCACACAAATTGATGAGTTGGTTATTAAGGGCTTTTCTGTTTAATTAGAAATCAAACCAAAGACCCTGGTGTCATAATTCATTCCCTTGCAAAATGATGTGACCCAGAGGTTCCAGCTGTAACCACGGAGGAGCTGGAGGTTGGTAAATGACTCTCCAAATCAAAACTTCAAAGACATGGGGGCAGAGGGAAGGAAATGCATCATTAATAAAGGGGATGAGGCCAGTGGGCAAGTATTCACCTATGATGTCACCTGCTTCTATGTGATGAGCTATTACCGTGCTCATTTTGGAACACTGTATCATAGGGTCCCATTTTTCATGACTTCAGCAACGTGAGACACTAAATTAATGTCACATTATTTTTAATAGTTAAATTAAACAGAAGCCCAGTTCTGTTGCAAGCCGCAGATGAAGGGAGGGCTTGGTATGGGTGAGCCATGCTTCCCTCAACTGCGCCCTGTCAGTGGGCACTGTGGCAAACACCCTTGTTCATGGAAGCTTACATCTTGAAGCTTTCTTTCTTTTTTGTTATAAATATTTCAAATACACAGGGAAAACATGATAATTTAAACACTTTGAAGTACCTATCATCATTTTTTCAATGATTATTAACATTTTGCATTGGCTGGTACAGATCAGTTGATTGGACATCATCCCCCAAAGGAAAAGGTCTCTGGTTCGGTTCCTGGTCAGGGCACATGTGTGGATTACGGGTTTGGTCCCCAGCTGGGGCACATGCAAGAGGCAACTGATCAATGTTTCCCTCTCACTGTGCTGTTTCTCTCCCTCTATTTCTACCTCCCTCTCTCTAAAAATAAATAAAATCTTTAAAAAAATAATCATTAACATTTTGCCATATTTATCTCATTTTTTAAAATAAGGCTAGGATTATAAAGATGTCTTTAGTCCTTTCCTTTCCACTTCTTTCCCTCCCTAACACTGTCTTAAATCAACTGTATATTCTCATCCACACATTACTACATTTATATAGTTTTGTATGATTTGCAAATCTACATAATTAGGCTGATACTCTAGGAATCCTTCCACAGTTTGCCTTCTTATTCAACGTTGTATGTTTTAAGATGCATCTACATTGACACATGTAGAGCCAATTCTTTAATTTTGACAGATTGAAACCACCAGTTACTTATCTGGTATTAACTTATAAAATACAATGGCATTCGTATTGTTTCCAGGTAGTCAGTCAGTATTGCAAACCATGCTTCATTAATCCTCCTGATACACGTCTGCTCGAAGTTCTAGTTGGTGTACACACCCAGCTATGAAGCCGGTGGGTCAGAAACTGCTTCTCATTAACTTCATATGGTATTGACAAAGTTGTACCAATTTGCACTTTTTCTTGCTCTGTTCTTACTATAGTGAGAATTCTATATAGTAAGAAGTACCAGTTCTCACTGTAAAGTAAGAATTCCCATTTCCCCATATTTTTACCAATGCTTTAAAAATCTTTGCCTACCTTGTGATATGAAATGGTATCTCATCATGGTTTTATTTCTCAGATTCCTAGTGAGTTAAGTGCATTTTAAGACATTTATTGGCCGTTTTGTTTTTCTCATTTGTGAATTCATATCCTTTGTCCATCTTTTTCCTCTTTGGTTGGTTGCCTTTTTCTTATTGATTTTGGAGAATTCTTTTTATTAGTTTAAATTATATGAGATTGCCATTTTTTATAAGTCAAAAATTATTCCGTATTGGCCATTTCATATAGATAAAATAGATATTTCTGGATATTAATCTTTTGATCATTTTTTGAGGAGCAGCTATCTTCTTCCAGTTTATGATTTTTCTTTTAAATATGTTTAGGACATACTTTGGCATATAGAAGTAAATATTAATACAGCCGATTTATCAACATTTTCCTTTATGTTTCAGCTTTCTCTGTCTTATTTAAGTAATCTTTCCCTACCTTTATGCCATGGAGAGGTTACCCAGAAGTAGACTTTCCAGGTTAAAGGATATATGTGTATATGCTTAAATTTTCCTTAAATTTCCAACATCAATTGCATGAGAGTATTCCTTTAAAAAAAACTAATGAGTGAAAAGGAATATATTATTATTATTTTGTTTTACATTCCCCTGACAACTAGTGACATAAAGCATCTTTTTATGTGTTTGATCACCATTTAGATCTGCTCAATCTGTGAATTTTCTATTCATGTTATCTGCTCATGTCTATTGCACCATTTATATTTCTCTTATTATTTTTTACTGAATTATTTACATTTTACAGATATTAACCCCTTATCTGACATGCCCATGCCAAGTTTTCCATAATCTAGCATTTTTAAATGTATTAATTGTATGCCTTTCCAAATTTTTTACATTTTATATATCAAATATATTTATCTTTTATCACTTCTAAATTTCTCGTTTTGATATAAACTATATAAAAACTGTGATCACTAGCTCATACAAATATTCTTCTAAGATTTCTTCTGAGACTTACTTGTTTGTTCACTTTTGAGTATTTAATCTTTTGAATAAATTTTTATATTTAGTGTAAGGTATGTGTGTAAATAGAAAGAACTAACTTTTGCATCACTGGGTATCCTGATATGTAAATTATATCATGTGATATGTGCAAGTATGTGTTGCATGCTCGATTTGCTCCACAGCTCATAGGTAAAAGAGTCATCACATGCCTTTATTTTTCTACATCGTTTCAATGAGGCTTAGTTCCCTCATCAAGGTTGTTAGGAAATCTAACCTCACTCATTTTTCAGGGCGCTCCTTTCACACATTTGGAATCATAAGAGAACTCTAGGGCCGAGTAGTCAAAGATAAATGGGAATAAAGTCCCTGGTTATCAGGCCATTGGGCTTATCTCTTGGCACTTGGTCTTCCTGCCCACGCCAATGTGCTTGTGGGTAGGCAGACCCTCCATGCCCACGCTTCAGCACTGATGTCTTTACTGAGACTCCCACTTGGAACGCCGAGTTCCTGTCTGCCCAGGCACATACATCCATCATTTCTGGAACTCCTCCCAGCCCCGAGGCTTTAGGAACATGCAACACCCCCATCCTACCGTCTTCTGGAAGCCAAGTCTCCCACGTCCCTCTCCCAAACGTTGGGTCCCTCTGTCTTCCTACTCTCCAAGTAGACAGCCTTGATCTCAGGTTAAATTCTCATCCTGGGGCTTGAAAAACAAAAACTGTATTAGCAGTGGGGTAGTGATGGGTGATGTGCAACAGGGCGGTAGTGAGGAGAGTGCAGACTCGCTGAGCAAAGGCCTCGGCCGGTCATCCTCTGGGTGAGAAATGTTGCTCTGTAGAGATTCAGCAGCTCATCTCCCATCCACCAAGAGTGAACAGCATGCTTCCTCTCAAATAGCAAAAGCTTAATAATGTGGTTGAGTTTTCCTATTTTGCTGCATTAAATTGTCAGCACCTCATATATTATAACATACCATATTTTATATGTATTTATACCATATATGTAAAATATATTTTATCTATTATAATAGATATTTATTTTGGCTGTCTAGAAGGTTGGGAATTATGAACACTTCTCTTTATTTCTATCTTTTCAATTATTTTATCTGTGCAGTTAGAAAAATAAATATATTTAGGAAAATGCCACAAAATGTTAGAAAGAACTTTGGCTGCCAATGAAGACCTTCTAAACAAAACTTGCAAAAGCTTTCCAGATACTTATTCTCAGAAACAGCCTTTTCAGACACTTGGGGGAAGGGGACTGTGAAGGCTGGACAGGCACAGGGGGAGATCTCACACCTTCTCCGAGCGACGTTGGGAGCAACAGAAAGGCCCTGAGTCACCAGTCAGGCAGGGCGGGTTTCCGTCCACAATCTTTGTCAGCTCTCCACTTTTATCATAAATACAGTTTAGAGATTTTAGCTGGTAGCCATGACTGTAGTTACAAGTATCAGAGTGTCTGTAGCCATAAAAATCCACACTAACTTTCCTCCCCGGAAGGGTAGACATAGCTGCCTGCCATTGCACTGGCTAGTCCCCATTTGCAATGGCCAGTGAACCGCTGTCGACAAGAGCCTTTGCCTGGAAAACACCCCGGTGGCTGGAGAGCTGGGAGTTTGCTCCCAGGACCAGCAGGCTAAGCAGAAGGGCCAGCAGACCCAACAGCTGGCTGGCTCCTTCTGGGCAGCGCTCCAGCACGTGAGCGCGGGGACGAGTGCGCTGTGGCCTGGGTGTGCGCAAACATGCTCGCTTCTGCTCACTTTCTCTCCTCAGGCCCTCAAGGCCCCGGCCACTCTGCAGCCATCGGTGGTTGGGAAGAGCTGTCTCTGGCCCACAGGGATGGTGCTGAGATGCTGCCTGCCAAAGCTAATTGCGTTTCTGTAATGGACTTGTTCGCAGTGTCTACCCTTCCATGCTCCCACTGAGCTCTGCCCTGGGCAGCACATGCAGTGTTGGTCTTCTGTCCTGCTGGAGTAGTTCTGCTCGGCATGGGAGAGGAGAGGGGAGTGTCCACCTTCCCAGCAGCCAGCCCAACCCACCCTGCTGTTCACCTTTATAGCTGGGGCTTCTTAAAATGGCATTTTGGAGAACTAGACTGAGGGTAGCCAAAGGCAATGCTGTCTCTCCAAAAGAAACTCAGTTAGTCTTCTTTTCCTGGGGAGTAGCTGCAGTGAGGCTGAGGGGTTAGACTCGCAGCTGTGGGGTTTCAGGGTTGGGTAGAGGTCACATCATTCTACTAAGTTTCCATGGACTCTGTTGGTTCATACTAAGGTATGTGGATACGACCTGTCCAGGTCCTGCTGACCAATCCTGCTTGTAAGTATAATCCTTTCATTTATTAATTGACAGTCACCAAGCATTTACTGACCATCTGTGCCCTATTGAACAGGGGCAACAAGACAGGATGTGTGTAATTCTGCGTAATGTTTAGAGTTAAAAATGCCTAGAACCTGGATGATGAAAGAGTCAGTCTTATTTAAACCCAGCAAGGTGTCAAACATAAAGTTACGAAACAAACTTTTCATTTCTCCGGTGCTGTTGGTGAGTTTGGATGGATGTGAGTGGTAGTGGATACACACTGTGCGTGTTATGCGGCCAAGTAAACTTGTTCCCTGAGACGTTTGTTATTATTTCATCTCCCTGTTCTCTTGGTCGTATTTGTCTGTGTCCTGAATTTGAGTTCAGGACCATCTTGTACCTCCTGAACTGTCAGAACCTGACAAATAATAGATGCTGTCTGTGTATCTATGGAAGGGATGAAAGGAAAGAAAATAACATTGAAAAAAACTGGTGAGTCCCCTTGCCCTGAGTCCACAGGGGAGGAGCTTTCCTTGTCCAGACTGGAGACCAAAGAGGGTGTCACCTCAGCTGGAGTAGGACAGAGGGCAGTGCTTAGAAAGAGGCTCTCGGAAACCAGGGGCGAAGCTCCCGCCATGCTCACTTACGAAGCACATGTAGGAAAACTATACAGAGAAGGTTAGTGTGGCCCCTGCCTAAGGATAATATGCAGATTAGTGGTATTCCACATTCAAATAAAAAATTTTAAAACTTCAGGAATTAGAGGACCAGAAGAACCTCCAACATGAACTTTGCCAGGTATTCATACACGGGAAGGAAGGCCCTTCCCAGGACCCTCCAGAGCCACAGGAATGGGGTAACCCAGAGTGTGGGGAGATGGGGACTTACACACTCTGAAGTTGTGAAAACTCGGTGTGTGTTTCTCTCAGTACATACAGAAAACTGTTTTAATTGTGCTGGTGACTTGTTCTGCCACGTCACGTGCCGAGGGCACATCTGTGCAAGTGACGCCTGGAGACCTGTGGCTGCCTGACAGTGTATGGACTACTTAGGAGTAGAAATGTACCTTCGTTTTTCTGTATCTGAACATAATTTAGCTCTCAAGTCCCCTTTTCTGATAGGCATTTCTCCTTGTGAGCAGAAGGACAAAAGGATAGTGACGGGAAGAAACCATGCCGTTGCCCAAATATGGACCCGAGAGACTAAGTAGTAAAGCAAAGAGCGAGGTGGAAAGAGGGGTGGCTGCTTAGAGACCCCTCCCCACAGACACGTGGTACAACGCATGCCTGTGACTCGGTGGCTGTAGCCGCCCAGACATTAGCATTATTAGAAGTGAATGGAATTCATCAGTTACTATTCCAAAACAGCAGGTACTGCGGTCTGCTGTTCTCTCCCTGTCCCAGTTTGTCCGATGCTGAGTGCAATTCCAGTGTTTTAAAGACACAATGTTACCAAGACTGTTGCCCCTGAACGCAAGTCAACCATTAAATTCAGTGTGTGACAAAGCCAGAGGGAACATTAGTGGAGTCAGATTTACTCAGACATGGCGTGGATTGGTCTTAGGACATGTCTTAGGACAGACATGGCCTGTCCTAAGGCCATTTCAAAACTACTTTTGCTTATTCACAGTTTTCACCTTATATTGTAATTTTATAAATGCTTTATACCATCTTGAAGATGTAACTCACAGAACTTTTCCCTGCTCTGTCATTAACAACTGACTGCATTGCTGACGTAGGGTGCAGGGCCTCAGAGAGAACTAACGACCACAGTGTTCTCGCAGTGTCGCCAAAGGCAGAGTTTCTCCGCTGGTGTGGGGAGAAACCCTCCTGAGAAACCAGGGGGAAAGTGTGGCCTGTGCAGGCTGGGCAAGGGCTGACCTGCCTTGCCCTCCTCTGAATCCCTAACACGTAACATTGGTCTTGGCACATACTGGGTACTCAGTATATTTATTGAAAAAGTGACTAAGTGAATTAAAAATCCCCTAAACAACAGTTTTGCATCCATGGGACATAGAATGTACTGGTTGCTAACGTGAAATGATTCAGTGCAAGTGACGCTAGTGGGCTTCCAGGGGAGCTTCATTGGAGATTTGGCCTATCAGAGGTGTTGACTTTTAGGCTGACCCGATCACAAAATAATAATAATAGTGAATTTTTTTAAATAATATGTCTTACACATTCCCTGGACTAGACTGCCTCCTTCAAGTTTGCATGCCAGGCAAGTTCCCAAGATGCCTGGTCTTTTGGTTTTACATGAAGGAGTTACATACACTTCATGTAGAATGTTTTGTGGTGCCCTTCAGAATTTCAGCCAACTCAACCCACAGAAATACAGTCGCAAGTTTTAGAAAAGCCCTCTGAGCCCCGCCAAGTAGCTCAAGGTATGAAAGGTCCTCCTTAAACTCTCCAAGTTGCTTGACCCACAGAACTTTGAGCAGCAAAGGAGTGGGGAAGACTGCTGAGGGGAGCACGCTGGCCCCCAGGGTGACCATGGCAGCAGGAAGTGGTCAAATGAGGTCCAGATGTGGAAAGACAACCGTGCTGGCAGTGGCCACTTCCCCAGCCCAGCTCCCCGCACTTCTCAGGCCCCTTCCTCTTTCCTGTGTGGCCGGGTGTCCCCCAACCCCAGCCACCACTGCAGCTGATGGTCAGCCCCCTTGAAACACAGACAGCGTGGGCTGGGGTGGGGACCACTTGCAGCATGGAAGTGTGCTGCCACGGGGCGCCGGTGGCCTTTTCTCGACCCCGCGGAGAGGGGCACATGTAGGGGTTCTTCATGACAAGCAGCAAGGCAGTGAGAAGAGAAGGGGTTCCGAAGTCACCAGGCCCAGCTGAAATGAAAATACAGCGCTTGGCATTCACCCCGATGGCCTGTGGGTTCCACACCAGGCCCGGCACCTCTGGCTTCAGATCTGTTGGTCACCTTGTTGGGGGAGGTCCAGAAGATGTGACCGCTGGTCTGACCGGGAGCCGGATCTGAGCGATGGGAGGAAGCCCCCCACCTCCTCCCTGCGCCTGGAACACGCACTGCGTTTGCCTGCCCTGCGCAGAGACTGCCCAAGGACACGGCCTTGAGCCTGGTATGTGGTGAGGAGACCTTCTGGCCTGGCTACGTGTCCGGCCCCGAGTGACGGCCTTTACAGAAACTTTTAAGATTTAGCGGGTGAGTGTGGAAAACTACTTATCTCGTGGCCAAGACAAGCTTCGTCCGTAAGTTCTCATGCTCGTGGAACCTGCCACCCACCAGTCTGGAGGGGTCTGCGTTTTCCTTCCATCTCTCCCTGCCCTGCAAGTGTGGGGGAGAGCAGCTGCAGGCCGTACGTGGGTCCAGAAAACTGCCCTCCGGGATGGCTCTGATGGTTCCTCCTCTCCTCCGGCCACACTCGCTCTCTCGCTCTCTCTACCGAGGAAACAGGGTTTCCCACGATGCCTTCAGTGCACACTTATTCGTCACCTTCTCTAACTTCTTTTGCAGTTTTTACCTTTTCCTCATAATTAGCGACATGTTACATGGCACCTCCTTTCTCTGTCACTCTTAACCCCTTGCCTGTATTATATTTCTTTATAACAATTAACACCCCTGACGTGTGTGTATGTGTAAATATGTGTGTGGACATCTTTGGGGCTTCTTTGTTTGTTTATTATATTTTTTGCCCACTAGAATGTCAGCCCCACAGGGTGGGGACTTGTCCCAGCACCTGGAAGATCACCTGGCAACAGGTGGATGCCCGTGAGTACCTGTGAGATGGGTCAGGGCCGTGCTGCTCTCTGATTACCGAGAGAATACATTTCAGAGTCCAACAGAGTGTGTCTTGGTCGGTGTTGCCCCTTTGGAGACTCAGTAACTGTTGGTCTGTGCTGCTTTGATAGCATGTAATTCACTTGACCTTGGATCTTGTCCTCACTTTATCCCTCTGCTAATTGTGAACTCAAAAGTCGACATTGGTTCTTACTCATCTTTGCATCCTAGCTGCTCCTCGGGCATGCAGTTGCCTCTCATAGTAGACCCTAAAAAGAGGTGGCTGAATTTCCTGGGTGTGCGGAATGTCTCTGAGTAGTCTTCATATATGCTGTGGATGGAGCTTTGCCCTGTCACTCACCGGAGTCCCTCCCAGCACCACGCACATGGAGCAGTGTAGGAAACTGTCAGGGCTGGCTGGAATGATCTCAGTGTGCACGCTGAGACATTGCACACCCTGCAGGGCCCAGCACATTGGCGTGACTTCAGATACACAGAAAAGGGGGCTGACTTTTCTTGCTCTGCAGGACAAGGCCTGAGATGTCCTGAGGGCTGTCTACTGCAGCCACTGCGGATGACACCACCCCAGTGCACCGCCATTCCGGATTCATGTCCCTTCCATCATAATCCTAATAACCACTGTGCTCCTGAGCACTCACTGCAGTGGCAGGAAGTGATTTAGTGCTTTGCATACATTGTCGCAATTAATCCTTACTCGAGGCATGGACTGTTATTATCTTCCTGTTACATGAGTGGCAACTCAGGCACTGAGAGATTACAGAATTTGCCTGAGGTCACACAGTGAGTAATTGGTGGGGCTTGGGTTGGAACCCAGGCTGACAGTTCCAGAAATTAGACTCTTGACCTCCGCTCTGCTGCCACCCTGACACCTGGTTAGTGCACCCAATGACAGAGGCTCCAGCAGCCAGGCCAGCTTCCTGTCTAATGTCTAATCCATAAAGGTGACATTATCAATATATATAACGTGATAAAACGTTTGCTTGTTTGTTTGTCTTTTTAAATCACAGCCTGTGACTGGTGCCCCCTTAGCTGCAGTGTGCAGGCATACAGGCTGTTGTGCACCAGCTGGCCGCACACTCTCCTGGCCTGAGTCCCCACGGCAAGACCAGGCCCAGTGATGTTTGGAATCTGCACCTCAGCTCTGCACATGTGATTTTGTAACAGCCCACACACACATTAGCATCCCCTTGATGGGCTGGTGTATGGGAGCAGTTGCCTTATGAAGTGAGAGGATATTCTTTTCTTTTCTTTCCCATTAGAGAAGAAAGGTCTACAGAATGAAAATGCTCAATCTAGTGAGTGTAACCTGGGAAGTAATTTCATGGGCTGTAGTACTTTGATGGCCATAATTCTCGGATGTCAAAAGGATAAGGACGCAGTTTTCCACTTCTGATTCTATTCTTAGAAAATGATGGTATTGAGCTCTCCACAGCGTGCCCCTGCAGATTAATTCCAGTTTTTCTTTTGTGGAAGGGATTTAAGGGAAGTCTTAATCTGCTTTATATTTAACTTTTATCTCCACGCTCTGAATTAAAGATAGAAAGCTGGACTCCGGTGAGACGTCAGGGACCCTCGGAGACCTATGGCTACTCCAGGGAGGCATGACGGAGAGCCTCCCCTGGACTCGCAGTCCTTGCTGACTTCCCCAGCAGCAGATTCCCTCTGATGTTCCAATGTTCCACCCAAGAGCCACATACTCACTCGTCTAAAATGAGCAGTCTTTATTCTACGATTCTTGAATTGCATTTAGCGTTTTCCTCGGGTGGTCTTCATTTGCCGTGAAACTCAATTCTGAATCCTTTTCACATCTGTGATCTTGGACATTTTCTGTACCCTCTGGGTGTTTTCTCCTAAATCTGTGCTTCAGGTGGGAAGAGGAGCAAAGTGCCCTTGCATTTATTTATTTACTTACTTACTTATTTATTTTAGTAAAGAGCACTTTAATTTTCTTTCTTTTCACTCTGGAATGCTTTCCTGATTTCTCTTTTGTGCCCTTCTCCCTTCCATTTTCCATCTCTACACCTTTCCCTCCTCCTCTTTTTCCTTCCCCTTGTCTCTGTTTCTTGATCAGTCCACATCGGAGACACAAAAAGGAAGAGAAAAAGTCAGGAGGTACAGCGGGGGGCGAGGGGGGGAGGAGACAGTAGGAGTCAGGAGTTTCACCTACCAGCCCCATTTCCCACCTAGGGCTTCCAAGATATGACTGAGTGTCATTGATCCAAGAACCAACCAAATAGTCAGTCTAGATCGGAATGGGTGAGCAGCCTCTGTGGAAACATCCCAGCTTTGGGTCTGGCATTTCTGTCCCGGCGGAGTGAGCAGTTCTGGTGAGCCGTGGCTCATGTGAGTGCAGGGCGGCAGCCAGCTACACAATAGGCAAGCAGAATATCGCTGCGTTATGTGCCCCACCCTTCATGTGCACACACGCCCCTCTGGCACGTTCACCTCCCGTATGTCACCCCAGCCGCGAGTCTGGGTTCTAGAGTCTTAAACCAGAAATATCAAAAAGAAGCCGTTTACATGTGGTTAATTGCAAACATTGCAGCTATTAGGGAAAGAAGAGCTCTCGTGTCTGTTCTCTCTTCCCTCCCCTTCACCACCACCGTCCTACGGTGATGAGCACGTTCCCAGGGCCTCCTGGGTGCCGGACTGTGGGGGCGGTGAACGCACATTCAGAGGAAACAGCTCCGGGAGCCATGGGGCCACCCACCTTTGGACTCACGCCAGTGTGCTCCAGGAGGCACTTTCCAAACTGGGCTGTTCAGTAAAACAGGAAATCGAGTTAGTATGGAGACTGGCATTTAAAAAATAAAGAGAATGAAATGGAATGGAACAACCTAGAAAAGTTTCACAGGGTGTTGCTTGTGATTTTTGAAGCTTGGCTTGAGTTAAATGCACCCGTCTCTGTCTGTCTGGAGTGGAGCGCTGCTGGTGCTGACAGACATGGGGGTGGGGCTCCTCGGCACTCCCCGGGGCTCCTTGGCACCAGCCATGGGGCTGGGGCTGGCTGCAGACAGGTCAGAGGGAAAAGGCCACTTTCAGATCCAGCACATGAAACTCTCCACGCAGGCTCCTCCACTCCTTCTTCCTTCCATGTGCCAGCTGGATGAGACAGGGCAACCTTGAAGCCACAAGACATCAGAGCCACAGCGTGGAAGCAGCCTGGGTCCCTCAGGCATCATTTGGGGGAGGGCCGCCCGCCACAGTCTCCCAACCAGGGGGTCAGCTTTGGGCTTTGCTTGAATGAAAAGTAAACGTCTCCTGTGTTCAGTCGGATTATTCCCCCACCTTTGTGTGTGCACGTGTGTGTGTGTGTGTGTGTGTGCGTGTGGCTATGCTGTAGCATGCATTGCCCAGTGCAGCTTTCGGTCAAACGCCTTTGAAAGCCACTGCTCTGGATGGTGCACTTCAAATGTGGCCCTGGCTCAACTGTGGTTGAATCACTCGGGATGCTTGTTACAAATGCAGCTCTCTGGACCCTCCTGGGATCTGCCGAGTGTCGGAGCCCAGGAATGTTTAGCCTGTTTAACAAACTCCACAGACGGACCTTATGACACTAGACTTTAAAAGGCACTTTGGCCCCAGCAACTGGTAGGAACATATTTCATTGGCAACCCTGGGGCTGGTTAAATGCACCAAGCTTTAAGCCTATTTTCTTTGGTCACAGTCCAAAGTGTGAGTCTCGCTGCATTCCTCACTCCATCTATACTTCATGTAATCTTATCACAATAACGCTCTGTACTGATTCACATAATCTTTCCCTACGAACAACTCCCACTTCTCCCCCCGTCTTCAGAGACACTTTAACTGTCCTCTAAAAAGCCTGTTGTGTACTGAACAAATGCCCCTATTCTTAAAACCTCTTCCCTGAACATTTTCTTAACTTTGCGGCTCTCCCCTGAGTTATCTGCTCTGCTGCCTGCTCAGATGGGAGCTCTTCATTCCCCACGTTTTACATTCTGTTCTCAGGGCGGGCAAGGAGGGCAAGTCCTTCCTCAGTATCCATTGCTGCTTCCCAGCCGTGGCTGCCCCAGTCTTTTGGAGAGGCCTGTATCAATCAGCATGCCTTTGGTGGCAAGTAACAGAATATCTGGCCATAAGAGACACAAACAATAAGAACATGTTGTGTCTTGTCATTAAGGGAACATTAAGGGAAGTCAAAAGCTTGAGTAATAATTGACTAATTCAGGAGCTCTTTTCATATGCTCACCCGAGCTTTTTCCTTCATGGTCCCAAGATGGCTGCGGTATCTCAAGATGTCACATCCCTCCCATCTGCAGAGACACTGTTCCCACACAAGGTAACAGTTATAACTTGCAGGGTTTAGTGCCTGATAGCTCCAAGGGCTATTGCTCAGCTTACTGCCATGTCCAGAGGCAGAGAGGACAATTCTCCTTGTCTGTAATTTCCTACCAGGGAGAAAGTCTTTTCCAGAAGCCCCCTGTCTTAGTCCGTGCAGACTGTTATCCCAGAATACAGAGACTGGGTGGTGGAAACCACAAACGTTTCTTTCTCACAGTTCTGGAGGCTGGGGAGCCCAAGATCAAGGACAGAAGACCCAGTGTCTGGTGAGAGCCTGCTTCCTGGTTCCACCTTCATGACTCAGCTACCTCGCCAAGGCTCCACCTCCTAATCCCACCACATGGGGGAGTGAGGCGTTTAACCTTTGAATTTGGGGGGAACACAAACATTTAGACCATAACACACCACCCCACCCTAGAGTTGGGGCATGAACTCATGTATGTGGTCTCTATGGGGGAGGCAGGCTCTATCAGGGAAAAAAAGATGAGAGGGTGAGGGAAGATCATTGGTTAGGAACTGTCGGTATCTGCCTCCGATTCCTGCTCCTTTAAAGCTGGTGTCGTTGGAACACTCTCTGCCCTTCCACGGGGCTGTCCTGTTTAGGTTTTCTGCGTACTCCTCCCCAGTTACTGGCCTTGGTATTTGTCACATAATCTTTCTATGTGGCCCATCTAACCACTGACCACTCCGTTCCTTGACCTCCTGTTCTCCCAGGGGCCATTCCCACGGCGTCACGCTGGACCTGGACATCCCCTGAAACTGCTCCTGCTCTGAAGCAGCAGCTGCAGAAGCCACTCCCTTGCCACGTCCTCTCGTCCTCTCGTCCTCTCGTCCTCCCGGCTCACGCATCCTGCTCCTCCTCTCTCCTTTCTGCCTCTGGGGCAGCCACTCTGCATTGAGTTTTCTCCTGCCTGTGATACATTGCCCATGTTCTAAATATCCTTGACCCTTGGTCCTTCCACTGAAGTCACCTAGCAAAACCCCAGACCTGGATGAACCGCACTGTCTCCTGTTCAAAGTTCATTGTGTTTAAGCCCTGCCCCTTCGCTTTCAGTAGATAACATCACTGCATTCTCCACGTACAAACAGTGGATATCTGATAGAAACTCCTCGACTTTCCACTTCTGCATGTTCTTGTCTGTGTGACAGTGGCATGGAACTCTTCACTAGAGGTCAGCCCGTCTGCCTCTTCTATGAGAAGGTGACAAACTTCTGAGCAATGAGATGTAAGTGGAATCATGTAGAAAAGCATTCAGAAAGCTTCCTCCACCCAGAGGAATAGGAGTGTGATCCCGGGAGCTCTCGCAGCTGTGCTGTAAGAAGGTGCCCATGGTACGGAGAAGGAGAGAGGCCGATGATGTTGCCCTCTTTCTATCTCCTCTACTTATAAACCCAAACAGGTACAACTCTGCTCTCATATTCTAAAACCTGTATTCATCTTAGGATGTCCTTAAAATTTTTACTATGTTAAGATTTCATTTTTGTGCTAAAAGAACTATATCTCCTCAACCTTGACATCTATTACAAAGTCTGTTTCCATTGAAGTAACTCTGCAAGACTCCGTGTCCACTCGCCCCTCCCCTCCCTGACAGAGGTGATGTGGGTTGGGGGTGGGACTGGGGATGAAAGAAGGAAAGGCAGCCCTGTCACCCGTACATAATTCTAGTCGGTTTTGGGCAATATTTGTATCATCCTCTCTTCCCTTCTTTTTCTCCTTCTCTTTCTTCTCTTGTGCTTTTGTTTTTATGTTTTGTGGTTTGTTTGTTTTTTACCTTGTTTAGAGGGTGACCCAGAGCAGGAAAGATACACGAACAGCAACATCACCAAGCCTTCCTGTCCACCTCCTGTATTTTCTTTCTGCTTTCTCGTTGAGATGAAAATGCGACAAATAAAAACAGGACTTATTGTGATAGCCCTCCACAGGACACAGGAAACATCCCTCTCAGGAGACCAGTAACCTGAGCACCTGTGCTGGAGTCTGAATTGAAGGGAGGGAAGGTTCTTGCAGGAGGCGGCGGAAAACGGAAGCACCAGTCACTGGTTTACCTCCCCCGACCCCCACATGCGTCTTCCGTTTTGATGCCCAAGTGGCAGTTACCAAAGGCCAGCCTGATTGCTTCCACTCCCGCTGGAAACCCCTCTGTGGCTTCACTCCATCGTCACCTCCACCTTGGTCCCCCACCTGTGCCTCCGTTTACCGTGAATTGCTGAGTAACCTGGGCAGTTTGCCAGCTTCCAGCCCCACCCACCGTCCTTCCAGCAAACACCCACTCCAGACTCGGCTCAGGAGTCTTCTTCTCTGAGTGAAGTTTCTTGACCCCCTTCACGTCCCTTCTCCTGACTGACTTTCGCCTTCATTTTGTCCACCTCTAAAAACTACCATAATTTGTGTCATCCTTTATTACAAACTTATTTGACATGCTTATATCCTTCTAGTTGACGGTAAGCCCAGTGAAGGCAGGGCGCTGTGCTTCTGTGTTCTTTCATTGATCAAATGATTCACAAACACTTTCTCTTTGTAACAGAATCCATTCCTAGAGACAGAGCGTGAAAACCTCCCTTGACCTCTAACTCCTGTGTCTCCCTGCCCTGCCCATCTTATTTGTATTTGAACTCGGTGCCTAGTTCAGTGTCTGACACACAGAAGCCCCCCAGCTGTGCTTGGAATGAATGCCTGACTGTCTTCCCAAGGTTGTTCTTCTCGACTGGGGACACGTCGGGTCACAAATCTAAGTTTAAAGCCCGTTCGCAGCGTGCAGCCTCCTCGCTCCAAGGCGACCCCGAGCACGAGCTCCTTTGTGGTTTGTTTTGCTCACTCACTGTCTGAGTCTCCAGTCTCCACCAGGTCCTGTTTACTCTGATTCTTCAAAGCTCTGCCCCTCTGCTGGAGCCGTTGACACTGGGAGGAAGTTTTCCCACTGCCTGAGCAGCACAAATTGGTTTCTAAACAATCTTGCCCACGGTCTCCATTAATACTGTACGGTAGAGCAAGGCGGCGGAAATAGTCAAAGTAGCAGGAGTTACTCTTCAGGATGATTGAATGTGATGAAGGAGCCAAGGACAAAGGATAATTTATTCCAAAAGAAGTCAACACCTTTGCTTTGCACTAGCTCTTACAGTTAAAAAATAGGGCTGGTAATTGGACTTGCTTTATGAAAATCTCATTAGCATTAGCATATAACTAAAATGCACAGCTCCATAGTTAATTGCAATCCTGCACTGCGGTTAACAACTACAGTGATGACATTTGCATATTGCACATAAAATTAAAAATGCATGTCAGATAGGTGCTCTTTCAGAAAAAAAAAAAAAATCCCTGAATAACATTGCATTCACTACAATAATCGGGAAGATTTTGAATTTGAATGGAAATTATATGTATAGTATGAGCTTTAGAAAGGCAGAGGAGGCTGATCAAAGAGGAGGGGAAGCCGACTCTGACACATGGCACAGGCAGCGCTCCAGCAGCTGGGAGCGTCTTCAAGGGCAGGGCCGTGCTGCGGGGCTGGGCGTGCTTTGTGGAAGTGGGGCCCTTCCAGCTGGGCGTCTCCCTCCGCCCCAGACATCAGCCTCATCTCGGTGCTTTTCCTCCAGAATGTAAGCTTCTTGAAATCCTGGGCTTGCCCTTTTTTAGTCTCTGTACCTCACAATGCTTAGCCTGTGGCTGGCACTCAGTTATTTGCAGGTGTGGACCAACTCAAGCCCTCACTGATGGAATCCAGTAGGCAGATGAGGCAGGGTGGTGAAGTGCAACGAAGTTCATGTTCGCTCAGATGTCCTTGAGTCCGTTGCTTCCACCTCCCTAAGCCTGCATCTCCCCCTCTATGAAATGTTTTCTGCCTTATAAGGTTTTGAGAAGATTTGGAAAGATAATGCATGTATAGTACTTAACACAGCATAGTGCCTGGCATACGGCAGTTGTTGTTCTTATTACTGTTCCTGTTGTTTGGGGGTCAAAGACCGTGAGAAAGGGCATGTGGAAGTTGAGGTATCAATCACTTTGTATGTCAGTCCTAGCATCATTCAACTTTCAAGACAGAACAGTGTTTCCATGAGGAATAGCATTCACCATAAAGGCTGATGACTTTTGTTCTCTTTCACCAAGAAAGAAAATGAGGCCTGGAAAGAGAACAGGGGGGGGAAGGGGTGTGAGACAACGACACCACTCTCCAGGTGGACGAGAGTCCTCAGCAACTCGAAATTGTCTGCTTCTTGGAAGACAACACCATACAAGAACCCAGGGCCAGGAAGGAATGGCAGTGGTGACGTGGTAGGGCTTTCTGTGGTCAACTGGGACTGCCCTCCCTTCCCGTGCTAGGCCCTGGGAGCCACAGATGAGCATGGGTGTGGACCTGCTCAGCGTACAGTCAGAAACTCCGGACTAGGAATAAAGTGAAGGATCAGAACTAGAGTACAGACACGGGCGTCACCAGCACGGAGAAGCTCCTTGGGGCAGGGAGCACTCCCACTCTAGGGGGGGAGGGGAACAGGTGCTGATGAAGCAGACAGGAGTGCGGGAAGAGGATGGGCAGCGAGGTCTGGCAGGCTACAGGACGGCAGCATTCCCACTGGTAAGGAGGCAGTGACCAGAGTCAGCTCAGCTCTGTGTCAGGCCAGAGAGGGCCATTGGGTTTGGTGATGAAGAGGTCACTGGCGTAGTTCTTCTGTGAGAGGGACATCACTGTGCAGTGGGCAGGGTGAGACCTGGGCATCGACGGCAGGTACAGAATGAAAGGGCAGGGAGGAGACGTAGGAGGATGGAGGCTATGCTTTGGCAGTAAAAGAGGTCAGCAGGCCAGTAGCTCGAGGGCACAGCAGAGTCAGAAAGGAATGTGTATAGGATTGGAGAGACCGGAAGTAGGAGCCAGGAAGAAAAGGAACGAGAGAAGATGTGAGCTGAGGGCATGGTGAACCCCTCAGGACTGGCCCAAAGCCCAAGCTACACAGGGGTCTAGTAACCTATTCTGTGGGACTGAGGTCAGGGCCTTATCTTTTGGGCAAGTTTCCCTGTCCTTGGCCCACAGCCCTGGTTCTTATCTATATCCCAGTTCACATTGAATCATAATATTCAGTTTATTCCTCTCTCTTCCTCTCAACATCCTCCGTGCCTAGTTCTAAGCCTGGCACAGTCAGTAAGATTGTCACACACAACCTCATAGTCCCTTCTGGCCAGTCTGTTCCATCAGCTGGAGTTCTCGGTAATTATTTACACAGCCCCTCTCTGAATCCTCCCTCCTCTGCCCCTATCTCACATACCTCTGATATTGCAATGAGAGAAGTTTTGGTAGGCGCCCCCAATACTTGAGGGAGCAGGTCGGAACACACGGGGTCCTGTCTCACCCGATGCTAAATGAATCACATGAGGCACTAACTGAAAGGAGGCCAGGAAGCCACGATCCTGTTCTCCCATGACTCCCCTCAGAGAGTCTTCCCCCGGGAGTCTGTCTACTTCTCTCTCTAGTACTCTTTCCAGTCTGGCTAGTATGTTTTTTTTTTTCTACTCTCCACTTCCTATGTCCTATTTCTACTTTTGGAAGCCTGTTTTTAGATGCAAGCCTTTCATTTTCTTTTATTCAGAGGCTCTCTGAAGACTATCTCTAAGAAAATGATCTCGAATCATAATCTGACAATAGTGGTTGAGCCAACGTTTTTCACCCCTCCCACTCCTATGGGTCCAACTCAGACGAGACCCTTAAACATAAGAGCTTCTGTTTAAGAAACGACCCTGGGGCCTTCAGTTTAGAGTTAGTCCTTTGTGGAAGGGGGTGGAAATAAGTCCCGGTGAAGTCCAAGGTATGCCCCAGACTGTCCTGCATTTCCCCAGTAATACGGCAGTACTCACAGAGCTTCCTGATTAACCACAACAGAGCTTGTCCCACACCACTCACGCTAAAAAAAAACCATGTTCTTTTCCCGGAAAACTTTTACTAGTAATCTCTCTAGGTCTAATCCCCTACTGTTCAGTCAGAACTACATCCGTGTCCCCAGTGTTGCCAGATCAGGCTGGGCCTGACAGTGCCCTGGGGCACACGGGGGCAGGCGAGGTGGGGTGCACTCTTCCTCCTGTCACCAACCGCCTCCTCCTCGCAGGAGCTGCACACACACCCTCTTGTGAGTCACAGTTTGCAGAGCCCGGGGGCCAAAAAAGAAGCATTGTCTCACAGCCATAAATCAAGAATGGTGTTTGAGGAGTTCACTTTCCCACTTGGTGTCCGGCTTGTTCTCGTTTTCCTGGCACAAGGGCACTGGTGCCCAGTGTGGCCACTTATGTTGATGGCCGTTTGCCATGCTGGACCCATTCTGTTGTTCTGAGAGGTCACGTAGAGGAAAGAGTCAGTAACTCTCCCTGGTGCTGCGTTAAACTTATCTGTGCTAAATACGTCTTGAACACCAGACTGCCTTAAAACCTTGACCAGGCTCAACACGTGACTCACTCTCAGGTGTCCAGGCCAGGGGAGGCACACGCACACATACACACACACACACACACGTGCTCGCGATCACCTACTCATACGGCTCTCCCCTGTGACTTCCACCTGGAGCGTCTCTGTCTTAAGTCTTTTGGTTCCTGGCTGACCGAAGACTCTCTAGTTGATGGGGCTCAGAACTCAGTGCAGAATGGGGCTTGGTGGTGAAGGAGTGGCCACACACAGTGCCTTCCACCTTGTCTGAATGGGACTGCAGTGACCTGAAGATGCCTGGCCAGCCACCTCTAGCCCTTACTGTGTCCCACCAACAGAGAACCTTTCCTTGGGCTTGTTCTGTGGGCTGACATGGTTTGCCCTTTTGCCTTTCTCTCCCTGCCCTTGCCTTTGCTGGAGGATAGCTGCCCCGTCTGCAAGGGTGCTGAGGTGGTGCCCCTGTCTGGCTGCTCTCTAGCAGCCCACAGCAGCACAGAGCCACCTAAAGCATGTACCTAAAGACTCTGTCCACCCTGCTTCCTCTGCAGCCCACCAGAAACGGTGCTGCTTGTTTATCCAGCTGTCAGCCATTTCCCATAAACGTCTGGTCCAGTGAGCTGCGCTGTGGCAGGCATCGTGTAGTATCAGCGGGCTGGCCCTCCGCCAGGCCCTCCTCATTGGCGACTCCATCATGCTGTTGACTGCTAAGTGTGAGTCAGAGGTGATGCAGAGGGAACCTTGGGCAGGCTCCACCCACAAGGGCAGAGCAGGCCACAAGGGAGAGTGGGCCTGACCTCACTCTGCCCAGCTGTGGTCAGCTCTGAAGGCTGGTGTCATGCTAGCGTGGACGGTGCGGAACGCAGGTCGGCTACTGCTGTGCACGCTCACGGGCCGGGCCGCCAGAGGCTTGGGAAAGAAGTGCAGGCTAGTTTCTGCAGGAGTCACGGCCAGCAGCCCAGATTCTTAATCGGGTTCAGTTTGAAAATAAACCCCTCACTGCATAGCGACACTCATCAACTCTTTTTTAGAAGAAAATTGTTGCTTTATGTAGACCGCTGCATAACTTTGATCATCTTATCATTAGTCCTGAGAACTGAGTGATAATTCATAGTTGTCCTTTGTCTCATGTGGACATCATTGTATTTATACAGCCACAGCTGATGAGTGACCATATCATGAGAGAATGCCCACGTTTTGAGAGGTTACATTTCCTAGAAACCAGTTCCTAGTTCTTAACGTGTCCTGGTTTGTTCTCTTTTGAGAGATTGAAAAAGAATGTTCTGCAGAACTCTGCCTTGCTCGGTGGTGATGAGGTCAGACGGACCTCCCCCGGAGGCTGGCTACAGCTGTGGGGCGGCCTTGGAGGCTGGGAGACATTGGGGGCAGGCCTAGTCACTGCCACAACTCAACCCCTTGGCCCCTGTCACCACTTCGGTGAGTTGGTGGCATCATAGAGAAGTCACTGTGGTAGGGCATGGGATGAGGGTCAGTCACAGGGCTATTTTCCTGATGAAAGGAACAAGTTGTTTGTACTTATTTCTCATTAGAAGGAATTTCCTAATGGAAAATGCTTCTCTACTAAATAAGACTTTATCTGTACAAAACTGTATTGCTTATGACCATCAGGGTCAACCCTACTGCCATCCAACAGCTGGAAAATGACATCATCACAAGAGAAAGATGTGTTTTTTCCTATATTGGTCAAAAGCCAAGTCATTAATTGCCAACCAATAAAGGTATAGCCAAAGAGGAAAATAATTATTAAGAGTTTTAATTACCCCTGAAATTCCACATAGAAACTTTTATAGTCAGTTATACCTGAGGTAGCAGAAAACTCCAAGAGACTAAGTTCTTTGGTTAAACCAGAATTTTGTTTAACATTCCCTAGAAATGGATCGTTGGCTGGGACTCATACATATGTTTGTTATACAGGGATTTTTCTCTGTGTGACCTCAGGTGGATTATAATAAGATCTATATACCTATATATTAATATACCAGACTTACTATATAGACTGAATATATACATATACATATGTATATATTCAGTCTGGTATATAAATAATAGGGTATCAAATTATTAAATTATGTTCAAAGACAAACTTTATGTGGGATAAAGGTGAAATGCAAAAATATTTCTGAGCTATGCTGACATTTTATGCCTGCTGAATATAGGATTTAGTCTAAGAAAATAATAAATTTATAAATTAAAATGAGATGAAAATATGTTGACCAGCTAGCTATATATAAAAAGGTCAGCAATTCGGTTGTGGAATCTGGGTCATTTCTTTTTCACCGCCAGAGATTTTGTTTATGGGCTTACTCTATGGTCAGGGTTTTCCCACACTATAAAGCATCGGTAGTGTTTTCAATCCATTACTACTTACTGGAGTATAATGTAAATTCTCCTGTGTGCTTTAATAATTCTTTGGAAATCATTCCTTGGATTGCTCTCCATTGAGTAAGAAGGAATTGCTTGATGTATTCCATGTGTGTTTATTAAGCTAAGATTTTAAAAAAATACCCCAGACTAGAAAATTCCTGAGTCACGGAACTAATCTGAGGAGGCAGAAGGAGAGCAGAGATGTGCAGAATGACAAAATGATGGTCATAGCAGAAGCCACCTCCTGACGCTGCAGTGGCAGATTGCTTCCCGGGATGACACTCAGAGATGAGCTTCGATTTTAGTCTATGTGTTAAAGAAAACTTTGTACTCTTCCGGACAAGTAGATTGACAACTCGTGTTTCCCAGCGTAGTGTGTGCAAAGCACTGAGCACTGTTCCTGGGGCATGTTGCCTTCACAGCTGAGATGCTGGGACAGGGTCCCCACACTTGTAAAAGCTGTGGTTGCAGAAAAGAGTTCTGATCCATGGTTTTTCCTTTCCAAGACTATACACTGATTAATTCATTGATTCAATGAATATGTGCTGGGTATCTATTATGCAATGATAATCTAGGAAATAGTCTTTTGTGAGCTGTGATATGTAACAGATTACTAATTGTGGTCTGAGTAACAGAGGAATCTGAATTGCCCATCAATAGAGAAGTCAGAAGTAGCTTGGAGCTCTCCTGCAGCACGCCACATAACCTGGCAGTGTAGACATGAAAGGAGCATGCATTTTACTATCAGGGCAAACTGCCACTATGCATCTTGGAGGATGAACAGGCAAAGAAGTCTCTCAGCAAAGTGCGACTCTTCTAAACCAGGGTGCTTTTACTTTGGAATGCAGACAAAAATGGATTTGTTTGTAGAGGGCTTGAATCAGGGAGCACCGGCGGCAAGTCAGGGACCAGAGTGTCATGAGTTTATGTGATGAAGGAGGTGAGTTTATGATTAGGAAGTTCAGTGTCAGCATAACCTAAATAAACCTGATCTTAGTGGAGCAGCTGTTTCTTTATGACTCACTGATGATGCCTTACAAAATTGGAAACTGAACTAGATCTTGAAGATATAGAAAAATTAACTACAACAGTGAATTGCAGGATCTGAATAAGTGCCGTCTGAAGGAAGCTTACTTTTTTATTGCATCCAGGTTTGTTTCTGTTGAAATCTGAGTGCAACGTACCACATTTCACAAAAGCTCCTAAAGCAGGGAAGTTTTCAGGATGCCGTTCTCGTGCGTCATTGATGTTACGCGTATCCTAACTAGGTAGGGTGGGGATGGAGTTCTTCTAAGAATGGCAGCATTTACTTGCAAAACCCAAACAGATATAAACCCACTGAAGTATGATTTGCATCAGTAAACGGCAGGTGCGACTGTGAGGAAATGATGGAACTGATAGGCTGGTCTGTTGTGAAATACACACTGGCTGGTTTTTGTACTCCAGGATACACCTGCAGCCAAAACCGAAGGTTCTCGGAAGTTGAGAATGGAAGTAGTCATAACTGGTGAGATGACACTGTTTTCCTCCTGAGTATGTTAACGCCAATGTAAAATAGTAGCATTGTTTCATTGCTACCTGTACCTAGATCATCCAGATGTTTCTCTTATGAATGATTTAGGTGCAGCTTCATTCTATTGTGAGGAACAGCTCAGATGAAGCCTTGGAATATCTCCAAGTTCTAGCTTCCCTTGTCAAAAGAACCTGTAATAAGCAGTTTTTCAAAATTTTGCCTAAGACTCTCTCCATTCAGTGATTTCATTTTCTGCTTTAAGTGTTGGATTGGTTTTTGAGATATTGAACCACCAAATAAGTAAAAGAAACAAAATATGGTTAAAATCCTTTCTTAGTGGTTCCCCACCTAAGGGCTCTGCACTGTGGTGAAGATATTAGAGTAAGGGGGGCAAGTGTGTGTTTTCACTACAAACATTGTTTATATTGTAAATAAATAATATGATGCATGTATTTGTACTTGTGTTTTTCAACTATATGTAAGTACTGTGGTGATTATTCACTTCAGAACATTACTGGGTTTATAGAAGCTTTTATAATTATATGTTTTCTCACTCAACTGAACACTAAAATATAATTATGATAGAATGGAGGGTCCTTAAAATGTGACTTTAGAAAGAAATCTTCAAGCTTATTATGGAAGAACTGAGGTGTTAGTTATAGAAACACCTCCTCAAGGTTAAATTTTTGTATTTTTTCCTGAGGGGAATTTAAGTAGGAGGTGCAGCAGGAATATTTTAGGATGTTCTAGATGATATTATATCTCTTTCTACAAAAATTACATGCCTAACTTTAATTATATAACCCATAAGTAGGAGAAATTATAATTCTATCCATTTGAGAATGTATAATCTTTAAAAACACATTTAGATATAAGCCATATGTTAAACTGAGTAAATCAGGTGTTGAAATAATGTGCTTTACTTCCAAATACTCATATTATTACCCCAGGATTTTTTAAATTACAAGGAATCGGTAGTAGACAAAGTAGATCAGAATAAATGATCAGGCTCACGTAGCTCTGCTGGAGTGGGTATTGTGTTGGCAGCTGGTAACCTGATAGTAGGTGAGTAATGAGATGGTACCGACAGTTTGGACACGAGGAGCTTGCCGTGGGCCTGTGAGTCCGTATTTCCTGTCCCTGTATCTGTTGGCATCAGCCCTGGCCCATGGACATGGGCCATGGGCTGTCCAGTTGACTTTTTAGTAGCCCCCTAAGGATTACCCACTAAAGGTTATAGGAAGCAATTTTAATTTATACCCTCTCCTTTTTGTGTAACTTTCTCAAAAAGTCATCTAGGGTGCAGAAACAGAGAAAGAAAGGAGGGTACATGCCAAGTTAGGATTCTGCCAGCATGGTGTGGTATTTCTTGGGGATGCAGAGTACTGGCAAGGGTGTCACTGAAATGATAGGCCATGGGATTTTAGGTGGGTAAGCAGGTAAGATAGAAAGAAGTAAGGAGGTAAGGGCTGGTGGACTGGTAGAAACGGGGGGTGGGGGACGTGGGAAGGCCTACAATGGACTGAAAATCTGAATCCAGGCATAGAGCCGTCATGGTGGGAGGGACAAACTGAAGAAGGGGCAGGTGTGGAGAGAAAGCAGGATGTTCAAGTCAGCGACACCAGCAGCAGAGCGGTTGTGGATAAAAACGAGGTCTGGGTGTGACCATAAGACTGGGTAGCTGAAACAGAGAGAAGTTCGGGTCATTAGAGACGGGGGAAATTAAGACCAGAAGGCCAGA
The DNA here is from genome assembly GCA_004024845.1 of Tonatia bakeri. NCBI lineage: Eukaryota > Metazoa > Chordata > Mammalia > Chiroptera > Phyllostomidae > Tonatia > Tonatia bakeri. Next base: position 38,750 of record PVIA01000237.1, on the reverse strand, counting down.
TTGTCATGCAGGTCAACTCTGGATTTTGAAATCACTGCTGACATTGGCTAGATTTAGGGTTGTAAAGATCACTGCTGAGAAAGCAAGAGTGAATGACAGCTGTTAGGAGGGGAAAGGAGGTCCCACTGGGGTGTGATGCTGACTCAGAGGGGAGGGTAACAAGAGTGCAATGGAGTAAAGGCCTGGAAATGATGATGGGTACAGCGAAACACCAGCTCCCCCTCCTGCTGTGTGAGAGACTGAACAGCCACCACTTGAGAGGTCCACAGAAGTCATGTCTGCAGGCAAAAGCCAGGTTCTGTTTGGAGCAACAAGGTGAAGGGGCTGTTCAGAGAGGAGGCTGATGAAATAGGAGAGTTCACTGAATATGGAGCACAGGGCAAGCAGGGTGGAAAGTTTAGACACATGAGGAGGAATGGGGGCTCATTCAAAAAGTTGTAGGGGGATCATCCTGCTAGAGGAGTGATGACCAGGATGTACTTCTATGAACTGATGAGAAATAAGCTGACAGGCATAGAAGTAGTCACTGGCCCAGTGGTCGAAGGGTTTGGCTCTGTTGGCCTGAGGTCAGGGTGTCTCTGCAGGTTTTCTGCAAGTGTCACTGCTTGGGATTTTCTTGAGTCAGAAGTTGTGGTTTCAACTTCTGAACAGCTTAGTGTCACCTTGGTCCGAGAGGCTTTGACTCAGTGCCTGCTGGAGTGTTGGCTCTCTCAGGAGTAAGGCATTAAGAATCCCATAGACTGGGGTTGAAGGATTCTACATGAGGGGTCAGGAGCCTTGGAGGCTGGGTGTTAGTTAGTCCAGTTCAGACAATGGGGTCTTGGCAATCCTAGAAGATGCATATCTATAGCTGAACAGCCTGAGGTATGCTGGTCCCAGGATATATGTATTGCTGTGGCCTATCTTTAGAACTCAGGGAGTTCGGGTTTACTGTGAGTCAGTACATACAGGCTTCTCAACCTGATGAGTCAACAGCGTGTCCCCATTAGTTCCCAATTGTAGATCAGTAGGTCTTACAACAAATATAATCATTGAGCCCTGTAATTCAGGAACCCTGGTTACAGCACATCCTCAATTTTTAAATTGTAAAAACTTGCAGGAGCTGCAAGTTTATGTGCTGTTTTAATTTCATTATAACAAAATATAGCTGGAGGTTCTGTCCTGAGATTAACAAACATAAATTATTGGGGAAGTTATTTATTATTTTAATTATGTGACATTATCTTTTCCCACTGACAAAAGCAATCAAAATGACTCAAATTGAATCAGTGAAAATGAACTGATTCCCAAAGGTTATAAGTGTGGTTGGAAAATGTCATGCATTTATTAAAGTCCTACACAAAAACCAAAAATAGTTAGTGAGGTAAATACAAATCTCCTTATGGGCTTGGAATTTGGCTACAAGTAGACAGAAGTCTGGAGATCATCTCATCAAATCCTCTCTCTCTCTCTCTAGATCAGGAAACTGATAAGTAGGTCAGTTGTAATGACTAACCTATACTGACAAATGACAGGCAAGACTTAGACACTACCAGGAACTAGACTGAATGACAATAATGTTGTAAGATTTAAACCTCCGACATCACAGAATTACAGCGTCTTAGACTTTGGATGGCTAGAGCCTCGCGAGGTTCAGTGTTGGAATCCCCCAGACCGTGGCCTGTGGACAGTCACCTGCCTGCCGCTCCTTGAACACTCCCCCGATGGGGGGTTGGATTCTCATAGCAGCCCATTCTGTTAATGCAGGAGCACTTCATTCTGGAAGGTCTCTCTGTCAGGGCAGTTTTGTTCTCTTTGTGAATTCCACCCATGGGTTCTGCCCTCTGAAGCTAAGACCTGCAAGTGTTTGCCGACAGCAATTATGTCTGCTCTAATTCTCTTCTTTTCCAGGAAAGACATCTCTAGTTCTCAAAGTTGTATGTCATGTGGAGCCAAAGAGAGGTGAAGAAAAGGGAGACAAAATAATGTGCTGTGACTGATTATTAGAACTCAAGGGTTAGGATTTTCTCAGGGTCATTCCATACAAGCTTCTCAGCCTTTGTGACTCAACAGTGTGCCCTCCTTAGTCCCTAGCTGTAGATCGGTGGGTCTCCTATCAAACACAATCATTGACCTTTGATTTAAGAACTCTGGCTAGTTACAACACATTTTCAGTGTTTAACTCATGAAAAGACTAGCTGTATGGAAAAGAAAGCAGATGCTATAACCTGAAAAGGTTTCCAGCAGAAAGAGAAGTGGGACTTTTTACTCATGAAGACTGCTCTGAGACACCCAAACTAATGTCACAATTTGTAGACTTCATGTTACACGGAAACACAACAATATTCCAAATGGTATGGCTTTGTTATAAAAAATAAAATTCTTAAAAATTATTTAACTCTATCTTTTTAAAAAGGAAGACAATGTCTTATCTTCTTACCTTCAAATATTACCAGTAGTTAAAATCCCCAGGAACAACTATATTCCAGGGTATTCTTAGCTAAGATTTAAATTAGATTCAGGAGAACTGCACATGCATTATTTTTAATGGTTTATGCACCATAAAAATATAAATTTACTTTGATTCTTAATCTTAATTTAAATCCTAAATTTTGTTTTATTTCTTCTCTAGAAAACCTAGTATGTGGATGGTGCTTGTTAAGTATCCACTAATATAATTGTGCTCATGAATTCCAAATATAAAGTTCCTTATTTTCTAAATCAAGGAGATGAATACACAGGTCCATCTGACAAATCTAGCCCCACAGATGTTGATGTTCGTTCAAAGACTGATGATACACATACAGACAGAAGTATTTTTGAAACAGTCTACAGAACCAGAGACAAATAGACTTGAAATGGAATTTTGTTCTTTATGAATTGCTTTGAGTCTGATGGGATTTTCGAATTCTGACCATAACTAGACTTGGCTCAGTGTAAATTTGCTGTTAAAGCATTTATTCACCCACCCATTACACATCATTTTGTCTGGTGAGGACTAGAGAAAAGTGGATTAAGGAGTGGGCCCAGTGAAAACATTTTTGCTAAGTGTTTGCTATTTATCTGTTAGGATGATAACGATGTTAAACTTTGGAGATGTCATTTATGCACATCAAATTTAAATTTGATAGTTAGGTTGTTTTACATGAGGACTATTCAATCCATTTAGGCCGTGCTACATCCTAGCCACCTTGCCAAGTGTTAAAGGGCATGTGAAGATGAACAAGGCAGTTCCCACTGCAAGTTGTGATTGGTGACACCAACACCCAAAGAGTTAATTCTTTTCTCCGTGCTTGGTCCTTTTATTTGTTTATGTATTTGATTATTAATGTCTAATTATACAATAAGCCAATGTGAATTAATGCTTCGTGTTTGAAACATTGACAAAAATCTACCTGTGTAATACTCTTCCACGCCATCTCCTGCCTCATCACACATATATAACCACTATTCTTTGCATTCTTGTGTACTTTTCATCCCTATATGTATATGTATACCTAATTAATGATTTTTTTTTACTTTAAAGGGACTTTGATGCTATGTGTAATCTTCAGAACTTGCTTTTTCGTGCAGCATCATGTAGTTAAGATTCACCTATATTGTTGTGTGTAGTTGTAGTCCATTTTTACTCACTTATAATATTCCACGCATGACACAGACACCGGCCAGTTCCCAACACATGTGCAACTATGCCACACTTTATTTTTCTATAAATGGTCATTTAGGCTATCTCCAAATAGTTCAGTCTACTTTGAATAGTGCAACTATGAGCATTTTTTAACATATCCTGTACAACATATCACAGAGACTTCTATCTACTTATAGTAGTCCCCCCCTTATCTGTGGTTTCACCTTCTGCACACTGAGTTGCCTGCAGTCAACCACAGCCCAAAAAGATTAAACAGAAGAGGTCAGAAAGAAACAATTTACAAGTTTGAAATTGTTGCCCTGGCTGGTGTGACTCAGTGGGTTGAGTGCCAGCCTGCAAATCAAAGGATCGCCGGTTCAATTCCCAGTCAGGGCACATGCCTGCGCTGTGGCCCAGGTGCCGAGTAGAGGGTACACAAGAGGCAACCATACATTAATGTTTCTCCTCCTCTCTTTCTCTCTTCCTTCCTTTCTGTCTATACGTAAATAAGTAAGTAAATAAATAAATCTAAATTGTGTGCCATTCTTAGCAGCATGATGAAATTTCACACTGTTCCCCTCCATCCTGCCCCAACGTGAATCATCTCTTTGTCCAGCAATGTGTCCATGCTGCGCACATTTCCCCACATGTCAGTCACTCAGTTATCAGATCAGCTGTCCGGGCAGAGCGCTACTTGTGTTCAAGGGACCGTTTTTTTACAAAAACTACAGAGAGCAGTCCTCAGATGGAATACAGCACTGAAGTCACCCCTGTGGTCGCTGTATTACAACCTCTGCAGCTACACTGGATGAACTGAAAAGAAAGAAAGAGCAACTTCTGATCAGAGTGTTCTTCCAAAACACTTTGGAAAAAAGAACCCAAACAAACAAAAACAGAAAACTACTTTCAACTATCAAAGATCCCTAACCATCGAAATCGTCTGCTCCTGACCTCCAGCCATCGACAGTGTCGTGTGTGGCTTGACGATCCGGGGTCAACAGGGGCAGAGGAGCCTCCGAAAGTATGGTCAGAAGGGCAGTGGCAGGCGGACGCCGAGTGGCAGGCCTGCGTCCGTCACTCGCTCCATCTCGTCACGAGGCATTTCGTCCTCTCACGTCAGTGCCGCAGGATTTTCAAGAGGCAGCATCCACACATGATTTATAACAGTATTTTGTTCTAAGTTTTCTATTTTATTGATCCCTTTATGTGAATAATTTATAAATTAAACTATCATATATAAGTGTGCGGGTATATATATATATTGATTTAAATCTCTTGCAGTGAAGCTTGGCACAGTAGATGAGTTTTCCAATTGTGAAAATTCAAACCTAAAATAAACATCTTGTCCTGAGGTGAATAGATTCCAATACCATCCTTGGAGCCTTGTACAGGGTGTGCTCAAGATAAGGATATTTACTAAATGTTTTCTGGAGAGACAAAATTGTCAGCAATAATTGGTGACTGATTTTTTCCCCCACTGACCCAGTTTAACGCCAGTGTTATTTTAAGGATACAAAAGGAAACCTGAGCACCAGAGGCAAGGGAGAGTGGTACCAGGTTCACTGAAGTTTAGGACTTCTTGGGAGCCAGTCCAGAATAATTCGCCTTCATCTCCTTGGCGGGTCCTCTCATCCTACCCAGCAGCCCTCCAGTGTGAGGTGAACAATAGGAACAAAAGAACCAGGAAAAAGGGCTCTGCCAGGTTTGTTCTCTCGGCATCCGTTGATTGCCTGCCAAGAAAAGTTTCTTGCTCTCGAGAGGTTCTGAGCTTAAAGCCTCGCCTCTTTGTGAACACAGAAGAAAGAACCCTTTCCGCACACACGGGCATGGACGAGCGGAGGGGAGGTGAGGCCACACAGACACAGAAGCTGTATGGCTACTCTCTGTAGTATTCTAGTCTTCTGTTGTGTTGAAGTGTTAAAACATCCTTTCACTTAAATAAAAATGGTTGCTATAACCTAAATAACCAATAACCTGTTTGGTTACTGGTTGTTAGGTAGCTGGATCTTCCCACTCATTTTTACTTACAGTAATTATACCTAGAAACGGTGCACATTTTTTTGGTCCAACTACCTCATTTCCTTACTTGACCAAGCGTCGTAGCCTTTGTGCCCAATGGCAAAGCTGTCTACCCCCTTTCACGTGGAGGTAGTAGAATGGTTATCTGATGATGCCTGATGCAGAAGAGAGGGGCATGTGGGAGGCGGAGGAGTCAGCTGTGCCCCAGGGGACTTATTGCCTGACAGTGGGGGGTCTTTTCTTAGGGAAGAATCTTCTGGCTTCTAGCTCCTAATCATTTGCTGTGTTCCCATTCTTTTCTTCTTGGAAAGTAGTTTTTTTTTTTAAGTTAGTAAGTATACAAATGACTTGCATTTATCTAGAACATAGTGCCAATGCATCACCAATTGTTGCAAACCCACACACAAAACAGAGGACTTGTTTCTGAATTGCAATGTGTGTTCTACCAGGAGATAATTTGATCAAGAAAGAAACAGCAGAGCTTTCTTCCTTGTTTGAACAACGTTTCAGGACACAGCAAGGACCTCACACTCTTTTTTCTCCTATATTAAGTGAGCAGCTATTTCCCAATTCACTTCGCCTGCCCCTAAAGGGCTAGATCTAAGCTGTGTCCAATTAGGATCTATGCTTACACGTACGTTCTTGTAGAGTCAGTATCATTTGGGGATTCTTTATGTAACCTCATTCAGCATTAATCTAAACATAATATTAATATTTAAGGTTTTTGACTCAGCCCTATAAAATAATATCATTATCATCACATGTTCACACACCTCCAGTTTCCCATAAGAAAATATTAAGCTTTGACTATAATATGTAGAGCGTAGAAAACCTGAATTCCTCTTGTAGAAAGAGCATTAACTGGAACATTCTGATTCTCACTGAGAATCAGTGTGGCAATTTTTCTATAGATAAAAGAACCTCTTATCTTATGAAGAGCTGCATTAATTACAGCCTGCAATTCTGTTCACACATCCTTTTTCAGAGCCAAGGAGAGAGCAGAAAAAAACATGTGCTGTTGGAAGTCTGTACTCCCTTTTTATTTTTCTTCTTGGAAAATAGCTTTTCCAAAAGGTAAATAGTACACAAAGCCATGAGTTTAGGTGGAACAAAGTGCCAAAGCAATACTAATTATTCCAACAACAGCAGCAGCTATAACTTTAAAAGCAAAAAACAAATCCCAACGTTATGAGCAACTTTGTTGATCATAATACAAGAAGATGCAATTTAATATCAATAGAACGATGAGTGTGTGGGAGGTAATTATATTTCATTTTCTTTTCAGATGAAGCAGAAATGGACCGTGGTGATAGACGCAAATGGAAAACCCCAGGTAATAAAGAGTGTAGAGATATCTACAATCTAAGCCGAGGCCCGGAGCTTTGGTTTGGGCAGTGTTCACTTTCTGAAATCTGTAAAGACCTCTGTTTCTTATTCCTCCCATTAACCTTATTGGGTGACAGTGTCCAGCCAATAACTAGACATGTAGGAGGAAAATTAGAATAATCTATTGAGCAGATACTCACTGTGACAGTGATACCATTGTACAGGCAAAAGTTACCGATACCTGCTTCCTGTTTTCTTTGTTCCCTTTCCTATTTAGCACCAACCCTTGCCCAGATTTTTCCAATGATTGGTTTCCGTCAACCTGTGTGTACATGCAAGCCTGCCACTTAGTAGTGCTGCCTATAGGGTTGGGGAAATTTCTTTACTGATTTATTCATGCACCCAAAAAAAAATCCAGGGTATTCTTATACACTGTTACTATAGACCGTATTCTCCACACCACATTCGGGGAAAGAATCAGGTCAAATGAACACTTAGAAGATGTTAAAGAATTAAAAGTAGCAGCAGAGAAGCTAATTCTGATTAGCTAATTCTGTCGGTGGGAACCCAAGTAACAACCCTACTACTCTTCCGTAAAAATCCTGAGATACGTAAATATGCCGAGTCAGTTAAAATAACTGGACCCAATGTATATGGAATTGAGATTTATCAAAATAAGCCCAATTGTCCGTTGATTCTTTAAATGGGTTCCTAGTTGCACATGCTGTTGCCTAGCGCAGTAGAAAGAGGACAACAAACCTAGGTTTGAATTTCAGATCTGCCACTGACTGGCTGGTGACCTTGGCCGAGTACCCTTCAGATTCTCAGGACTCCCCAGCAAGAGGGAAAGTGATGCTTGCAGAGTGTAGGTAAGGACAGAGATGTGGCCCAGGACAGTGCTCGGCACATCTGAGCTCAGAAGTAACTTGCTTCTGCTGTCGTGGCTGTTCACTGCCCTGGCTCACTACGTACCATCATCAGACACCTCTAATAGTGTAATAGAGACCCTACTGAACTTGAAATAATGAACAGTAAACCACCTTCAATTTGGAAACCACTTCTGACCCAAGGTACTGAGAACCCATTTCTAGTTCTCCTCTGACATCTCTGGAACGGGACAGGGACACACTTCAGAAAACACGAGGATGTCCCAGCGCAGGGGCAGGGGAGGGGGAAGAGCTGCACAGCCTCAGGCTTCCACGCCTTCCCTGCCAACCCAGATTGAGGGAAAGGACAGGTGGCGCCACGAGGAAGGTGGGCAGAGGGACACCAGGATCAGCTCTTCACATTTCAGCCCATCAGGGCTGTCTCAGATGATCCCACCCATGGCACCAAATACTAATCACATCACTTCAAAAATTAAAGAATGTTGGGAAATGAGCAATTTATACAGAAGCCAAGAATTGAGGCAAAGATCTGGATTTTTGTCAAAAATCATTTTTAAAGACTTCGTTTAGAATTAGCCCAGTCATTGCTTCCATTCGCAGCCTTTCTCAGGCTGTGGCAACGGAGCCAAACAGAGTACCTTCGGGATTTTTCGTAGGCTGCATGACAGTAGGCGGCCCTTCATGTCTCCCTGGTGCTGCAGTTCCTTGGGTCACCGCCTCACCACCACCGGCCTTGCATCAGCTTTGCCTCCTGCTTTCCCCTCTGCCCCTTCTTCCCAGGTGGCCGACTGGCAAGGAGCCACGGGGCGTCACGGGGCCAAGTCCCAGTGTCCGGGACACACCCACGTCTGAGTTTTCCGTGACGCACCTGCTGTCCTCACACTGGCTCCCAAGTAAATAAATGGCCAGCTCTTTTCCAAAAGTGGTTTTGACAAAGAACAGCTTAAACCGCCCAAGATGTTGACAAATGGACAGTTATCTTGGAGAGTGGGTACGCCGACCCACTTGAAGGACAAGCGCAGATAAGGCTCTGGGCCCTGGCCCGTCCACATCACTGCTCCTGTGCAGACGGGGGAAAGGAGAAAAGGAAACAGGTCAGGTCTTCAGCACTGGCTGTCCTGGGGTGGACTAGGATGTTGACCTGTGCAGCAGGTTTCTAGGTTCTCACCCAACTTCTTGGCTGCTATTCAAAGGATTTAACAGTACGCTTGGCAAATAGTGGTGCACAAAGCCGGTCTAAAAATAGTGCTCTGCCAGGGTCTGACCTGGGTGAGTGGAAGAGTGGCCAGGGCTGTATTGCATGAGGCAGACTGAACATGTTGCTCCTCTGTACCCGATCTTCAGAGTTAGTCACTCGCTCCCTCTGGTTCGGGTAAATAATGTAAACGCACTTAGCGACGCACCGTTGCTCTGTTAAATAACAAAAATGACCATTTTGTTTATTTGTGCTCTGGAGTGTTCATGTGTGTTTATGACAGACAAATGTACGCGTTCTGTTTTCTGATAATCAAACAGAGCCCTTGCCAGAGAGGCAAATGGCTGAGCTAACCTGGTGGAGCCCCGCTCCTGCAAATCATTGCTGTGGCACCGGGCAGTGGCTAATAACAGGTCTCCCATGGTGCGTGCCGCCCTGAAGGATTTCTGCCGAAGGTGGGGACCCACAGGAGGCTCTGATGACTGGTGGGCCTGCTCGGTCTGGCCGGAATCTCACTGGAAACCATGCACGTGCAAGCTTGAGCCTCAGCAAGCCTTTTGCACCATGAGAGCAGCTGTGCTGGTTGTGGCGGGGCTCTGTGAGGCGTCCCTACATCCCCCATGAAGACTGCACGGCCTGCCTCACAGGAGACTCGGGCAGGGAGGAGCCTGAAAGAACATGATGGAAGAACAGTATTTTCTGAACCGAAGATGCCAAGAAAGTGGTTTACAGTCTGGAAGCAGAAGCCACCCCTGCAAAGTGTTTTCAGCTGTGAATAGTGGCTCTTCCTGTATGTTTTGGGGAGAAAAATTTCCTCGTACCAAAATATAATGTCATTATTTCCTACATACATAATTGTCTGTCAGGCAGCTGGGACACTCTTATTTTACTGCGACGTGGAAACCCCTGGGTGAAGCCCTCAGTCACACTGGCAGATCCACTTCCTCTCAGCAGACGGACACGGAGAGCCAGGACCACTCTTGAAGGAGATACACTAAGGCAGTGCATCGCAGAGGATAAAAAAAAACCCAGCCTGTCCCTTTGGCAAACACCTGTGCCACCCAGATCTCCTGCCTTTAACTTGATACAGTGCTGGGCCTGGCAGCCTCTCGGAGTGTGTATGTTGGCAATCCTCTCTACCCTGCTCAGGCTCTGCGACTTAGGGTAAGTTACATAAACTCTTTGACCCAACGCCACCCCCCCGTTTTCTCGGCTGTAAAACAGTAAGAATAATACCCACCTCATTAAGTACATTGTGGTGAGGATTAAATGAGGTCATACAAGTAAAGCGTGTAGCCCCCTGGCAACAAATGGAAGGCAGTTCAGCAGCATTCCTGGGCAAAGCCTCCCATCTGCTGTCTAGTGTCCTCGTCTCCCTCGGAATAGGTATTATTATCTCACCGGCTGAATGCCACACAAACGTCTGATGCCTTTGGGGAACCACCACCACCCTCCTCATTATTGTTCCGGAAGAAGGAACAACGCAGGAAGCATTAAATCAGAATTTTTCTGTCATTTTCCTCTGTATTACCAGCTACACGATAGTGAGGGCTACTTCTCTTTGGAGATGGCTGGAAAGATAACATAAACCATTATTTTGGACATTCTGGAATTTCCTCAATCTGGCTTTTATTTCTTATGCTAAGGAATTATGATTTTTTTCAATCAGATAAAAATTTGCTCACATTCCTAAAGAGTCCAGAAAACAACATACATTTCATCTCTTTCTGAGACTGAGTTTTCCAAACGAATGTGAGAATATGAGGGAACAGACATTTTTGGAGGCACATCTTCAGGGATGAGCAAAGTGAGCTCTGAGGAGCCTGCTGCAGTTATAGAGACGTGAATAGCCAAGTAACTTCCAAAATCATGCAAAAAAATTACCCACCATGTTGGTAAAGTTGGGAAGGGCAGTCTTGACCCATGTGCCTCAGTGGGTTGAGTGTCGTCCTGAAAACCAGAAGGTCTCAGGTAGCTTCCCAGGACACATGGCTGGGTTGTGGGTTTAGTCCCCGCTTGGGGTGCGTACAAGAGGCAGCTGATTGATGTTTCTTTGTTGCATCAAGATTTCTCTCCCTCCCTTCCCCTCTCTCTGGAATAAATAAATCAAATCTTTTTTAAAAGGGGGCATATGAGGTAGCTCTATAAATGGAAAAACCAAACTGCTAAGCAAAATGTAGATGATTCCTCTGCTAATAACTACTTTCACGAGTTGTTTTCGTTGCCTATGTCATGGCGTTCAAAACTTACTCTACGGAGAAGGGTCCTGTTACCGCTACAGCTTTTAGTGAGCGTCGCCAGAAGTTAATTTAACTCAGCTCCTGTAAACAAAATCACCTCGGCCAAAACTGTGAAACTGTTGCAGTTGACCCATTTACAGAATGTGCATATCACTACACTTAAAAACCACACTGGAAAGACAAAAGATTTTGAACATTGTCCAAGTTTTATTTTCACTCGTCAACTTGGGTGAATTCCATTACTTTCTCTTCAGAGGGCTTAGTCTTGACTCTAAGAGGCTTCTCTTCCCAAATGGATAAAATGTACAAATACAGCAACTGAAGAATGGCACTTTCGTCTCCAATTCATTTGAGATATGATATGTTTATTTTTTGTCTGATTATGAGCCTGTCTACTTATGGGCTGACTATGTTCTAGGCACTGAAAGGGATTAAAAACTACCCCTGTCCTCATGGATCTTGTGCAGAAAGAAAAGAAGAAACTTTCATCTAAACGCCAGTCAAGACATTGCTTGTAACTGTCCCACTGCATTTAATCAGCCCCTAAGACAGTGGCAGAGATCAATGGCAGAGGTGGCAGAGTCAACACCAGGGCGGGCGGGTACGGCAGAGAAGCGGTGTTTTAGTTAAAGGTAGATGAGGGTGGCGGCCATGGGGTGAATTGTGTCCCCCCCAATGTATATGTTGACGTTCTAACCCCCATGACCTCAGAATGTGACTGTATTGGGAGAGAGGGTCTTTAAAGAGGTGATTACGTTATAACGAGGGCATCAGGGTGGCCCTGATCCAATAAGGATCCTGCGAAGTATCCTGCGAAGAGGAGCTGGCTAGGACAGAGACACACGCAGAGGGGCACCACGGGAAGGCACAGGGAGATAGCCACCCTCACGCGCCGGAGGGAGGCCTCTGGACAAGACAGCTCTTCAGACACCTTGACCTCGGACCTGTAGCCTCCAAAATTGAGGGAGAATAAATGTCTGTGGTTTAAGCCCTGCCCCCACCCCACCCCATCTGTGTCACTTAGTGACAGCAGCTCATAGAGACTGCCAAGCTGGCCTCAGAGGGAGAGTGAGATTCGTTTAGTTGGAGAGAAGGGGCAAGTGGGAGTTGCACATCTGTCTCCTATTATTAAATATCTCCTCATTTGCGTTTTCTTTGTTTATGTCTTTGATCTCACTCTCAGATGTAGATGGTGGGGAGAAGGGGGACAGAGAAGAGGAAGAGGCTGCGTGGCAGGTTACTAGTGTTTTCCCAGAGATTAGCAGATGTGGGAAAGCGACAGAGAGCAGCAATTATAAAAGCAGTGAGCAGTTTTAAAACTGGGGAACAGCGTTAGGAATAAGGAACTGTAGAGTGTTTAACAAGATTATCGAAAACCTGAAATTTATCTGCACTCAATAAGGAAGTCTTTATGGCTCACTTGTGGCCTTTTGATAAGTTCAACCTTTATCTTCTGAAGATAAATTCCAATATTATCATTATAGTTATGACTTCTATGATATTTATAACACCCCAGGGTTACCTTCCTGCCACATTATTTTTGTACTGTTGAAATACATTTTTTATACAGTGGATATAAATGACGTAAATGTAATATGGAAGCATTTATATCAATAGCAAAGACATGGCTGGGCTATTTAGTCAAATAGGACTTGTCACTCAAGCGATTCTCATTACCCATTAAATATTTCCCAGTGATTCAGGGGCTTTCAACTGGTTGAGAAACTCAGGTGAGGAAAAGTGCCAGTAGATGAAGATAAAATGCTACCTCTAATCTGAGCTGCTAAAATCGGAGAAAACCACAAAACTCATCTAAGATATTTTGCTGCCCAGATATGATCTATGTTCAGTGGTGACGTAAAAATACGTGAACCTAAGTGACCACATGTGCGTTGTTGTTTCTTAAGAAAAGAGCATATGTTTGGTCTGAGCTCCTGCACACACTTCCGTCTCAGTAGTGACTTTAGTGAAATATGTTCCTTTCATTACAACTTTGCAAACTGTATTTGGGGGTAGACAGGAAATAGAGTCATCAAGAAAGGTTTTTATACTCTGATGTAACTATTAGAAAAATATTTGTTCTGGAGAACGTTTCTTACTTCAGAACTCTCTTTTTTGTTCTCCCTGGGTGGGTGCCCTCCAGGGTCCCTCCCTGTCCAGGCCCGTGGGCTTCCTGTCACAGGCTCCTGCCATGGGCAGCTTGCAGCCCAGGAGAAAGAGGTGAGCACGTGAAACATCTTGAATGCTTCTCTTTACGTCTCTGTCAACAGCACAATGCTCGGCTCCGTAAACACTGAGAGAGAGAATGAGAAGGAATAAATAGTGGCTTTATGTACCATTGCTACACTTGGAAACAGGGTCTGCAGGAGTAGGAAAAAGCCAGCTAAGATTCTGTAGCAATTCTGTTCTAGTATTCTGTTCATCCATTGGCCCCAGCCATGACCCCTTAGTGTTCCTACTTCCATAGAGAGCACTGGGCTCCATACAGGAGTCGTTCCTGCCATCCTAGTGCCAGAAACAAAGAATTTTCCAAGGGTGGACGGATACATTTCAGAGAACACAAGAAGAGGCCAAACTTAGGAAGGACAAGGAAGGTCTACGAAGCACACAGCCTGCCTTATTTATCCCGTGGCGTTGTTACACCCAGAGACCAAGTTCATCTTAAAGGTTTCCATTTCACTTATGCTAAGACCCTACATGCCCCAGAATATTCTGAGTGGTTGTTCCCAGTTCTTCTAGGTTCATCACAGCTGGAATGAGAGGAAGGAAAAAGAACACCCATGTTATGTGAAAGAGACTGGACTAGGTATTGTAGAAGACACATTTTAGAAGGTCTCCTCAGCTCCGCTGCTCCCCCAGGCTGAGCCCCTTCAGCCCTGTTCCACTATCTGAGCTCACTACTACTCACCCTCCTGCCACATTGTCCCAGGCACCACCACCCAGTCCTGCCGCAGTGAACTCCTGCCATAGCCGAGACTTTGGAATTGAGTGTGGGATTCTGAGCCCTTGGTGTTGGTGTGTTGGAAAGGGAAGACGTCAGCTCAGAAGCTGTGCATGGGCAGTCACAGTGGGCCGGCTCTGTTGGCTCAGAAGAGAGAAAGCCAGTGCTCACAGAAGGAGGGAAAACCAGACACACAGAGAGAAGCTCCCGCGGCTCCTGACGACTGCTCCTCCCTTGGTTGCAGCCTCTGTCGACGGCTCGGCTGAGTTCCCGACTGTAAGAGTGATGGGACATCACTGCCCCCCTACAGTTAATTCTGTCTTGATCTCTCACATTCTTTTCTTAAGTTAGCTCAGGTTGGTCTCTGTTGCCTGGAGTGAAAGGCGTCCTAACTACTAAAGCGGTGCACATGCCTTACCATACTTAACGTGATTTCCACAACAGGTCTGCGAGGTATTTTCAATCTCTGTTTTACAGGTGAGAGAACTGGTATGAGCCAAGCTGCGTAGGTCTCATGCCTGGTGCCTTTCAGGGATGGCATTTGCACCCACGTTTTCTGTCTTCTAACTCGGGCTTTCCTTCCCCCTTATCGCTTTGGAGGTGCTCTGGCTGCTGGAAGGATCTTCCCCCACTGTCTCAGAGAGACACTAGAGATTTTATAAACCTTGAGGCAACAAAGATTCCAGGTACCACTATCACCTCCCGAACCCTAATTCCCTAGCAGAACACCGGTGTCTGCCTGCCCCACCCCACGGAGAACGCAGACTGTATATTCTTCTAGGGCTGGAGGAGCTGCTTCCTGCCTTCCCAGAGAGCAGGAGCCCTCCCACAGAAGAGGCAAAATCAAGTCCAGAAGATCATACGTCCTCTGACAATCAGCTGGGTCCTGGGCACCAGGCTTGCTGCACAGAAAAAGGTCTTTCCTTGTATCCAATGCTCAGAACCCTCCTTCCACTGGAAAACGACCAAGATGGGCCAGGCTGTCCTTTTCCGCGAACAGAGGGTCCTTTATCTTTCCACTGAAAGCTGTTTTCCAATTCACTTGGTGATTAAGTACTTGGAACCCATGGTTCAGATCCTGCTGGAGAGGTGAGGATGCTGCCCGTGTGGGGCCGGTGGCCGGTGTTTGCCCAGGGAAGTGCTCTGGGGCTCCTGCATTTCCCAGGGCCTTCGGTACCAGAATATTTCCTTAACAACTTGTCATGTGTCAAAGACATGGATATATGTACCCCAGTCTCCTCACTGACTCAGGTCATCATTCAATGAGTGGGAGCACAAGTTACGATCCTCCCTTGCATGGGTCCTGAGCCCACGTGTTGGGCCCAAGTCCTTGGTGCTGGAACTGCCTGCCTTCAGGGAGGGGCAGGTCCAGCTGAGCTCCACAGAGGTGGTGACTGATCTTTTTCCCAGTGTGATGATTGATTCCGATGGCCATCTGATGGTTGTTGGAACCACAGCAACCTGGCCAAGGTTTACAAAAGGGGAATAACAATTATAATTTGGAGATCTGCCTCCACTGCCATCTCCATTGTCAGTTCCCTCTCCCACTTGACAAAACTCTGTGGCAGGTGGTGGCCAGTTCAAGGATTTGAATTAGTTGTCCATGTTGCACAGATGGTTTTCTTAAGAACCGTGGGGGGAAGTAAAGAAGACTATGATTACCTGGCTGGTGTAGCTCAGTGGATTGAGCGCAGGTTGCGAACCAAAGGGTCGCAGGTTCGATTGCCAGTCAGGTCACATGCCAGGGTTGTGGGCCAGGTCCCCAGTGGGGCCACGTGAGAGGCCACCACACATTGATGTTTCTCTCTCTCTTCCTCTCTCCCTCCCTCCCTTCCCCTCTCTAAAAATAAATAAATAAAAAATATCTAAAAAAAAGAGAAGACTATGATTAGCATTAGGTTCATCTCACTTTAGTACCAAGCAAAGAGTAGTCTCTGCATAAATGTTAAAAGAACAAATCACAATAATTGATTATCAAACATTGAATAAAAAGAAGAGTCTATGATTTTCAAAGAGATTGAGATAGAAATGAGAGAGAAAGGAAGATTTCTTTATAAGAGAATAGCAGCTGATAAAGTAGAAGATGATAGGATTATAACAATCACTCTTTTGCAATCCCAGTATAATATCTGGTCCAGGTGAGAGTCATCAATCAGTGCTAAAGCCATTGGGTGAAGGGTCGTTGGGAAAGAAGTTATTCACAAGTCTTCAAGTACCAACCACCAGATCACGTATTAATTACCAAGGGAAAAGACACCTTATTAGAGAGGAATGTCGTGAGTAGTATTGTAACCAAGCTACTATTCAAAACATCACCAGTAATGGGACAAAATGACATTATGTCCTCATATGGTACAGACTGAAATATACAACAGCATCACCTATTGATATTTTGTCAAAAATATTTAAAATGAATCTAATTATGAGGAAGCAATCACACAAATTTAAAATCTTAGACATTCTACAAAGTTAAAACCACAATGAGACATCACCTCATACCTGTCAGAATGGTTGTCATCAATCAATCAACAAACAAGTTTGGCAAGGATGTGGGGAAAGGGGAACTCTCGTGCACTGTTGGTGGGAATGCAGACGGGTGCAGCCATTATGGAAAGCAGTATGGAGATGCCTCAGAAAATTAAAAATGGACCTGCCACCTGACCCAGCGATCCCACTTCTGGGACTATATCCAAAGGAACCCAAAACACTAATTCGAAAGAACTTAAGCACCCCTGTGTTCATTGCAGCATTATTTACAATCTCCAAGGTATGGAAGCAGTCCAAGTATCTATCAGTAGATGAGTGGATAAAACAACTATGGGACATTTACACAATGGAATGCTACTCAGCCATAAAAGGAAGAAAAGTGTACCCTTTGCAACAGCATGGATGGACCTGGAAATTATTATGCTAGGTGAAATAAGCCAACCAGAGAAAGGCAAATACCATGTGATCTCACTCATATGTGCAATCTAGTGAACAAACTGAACTAACAAGTCAGATAGAGACAGACTCATTCATAGAGAACAGATGACAGCTATCGGGGGTGAGGCTAGCGGGTGGAGGGATTGAGCAAAAAGGAAGAAGGACTCATGGACGCAGACAACAGTGTGGTGATTGCTGGGGGGCGGGGTGGATAAGGGGGTTAAATGGTAATGGAAAAAATATAATGAAACATGTTATTAAAGTGAATTTCATAAAAGACAAACCAATTAGGTAGATGGTTCTAGATAAAAGAAGTGAGGAGACATGACCAAATAAAATGTGTGAACTCTGAATGGATCCTGGATTTTAAAAAATTGTAAAGGACACTTTGGGGTCAAATTAGGAAAACTTAAATGTGAAGCATACGTTAGATGATATCAATCAATATTAAACTTCTATGTGTAGTAATGATTCTAAGGTTATGTAGGAGAATGTTCTAGATCTTAGGAGATACATCTTGAAGTATTTAGGGATAAAGTATCATGATATCTGCAATTTATTTTCAAATGGTTCAGCAGTAAAATTAGAAATATAATACATAAAATGCATATACGTATGTGTATATGGGTATAGAGAGAGAGAGAGAGAGGAGAAATTGGAGCAAAATATTAATAATTGTTGAATCTAAGTGAAGAGTATATACTTATTGTACTATTCTTTCAACTTTCTGTGGGCTTGTAAATTTTCAAAGTAAATTGCAGGGGGAGAGAATAAAGAACACACAGACTTTCACTGTACAAATGAGTCGGAAAGCCCAGGTACCTCTTTCCTGGACAGATGGGAGAAACTGGGAAGTTAGGCAGAGTAAACAGACAGTGTAATCATAAGTCAAAGTGTCTTCAAAGCCTGTATTTAGACTGATTCTGAGAAATGATCTGCAAGAGAAAGTTTTCTAGTTAAAAAACTGAGGGAAACAATGCGTGCTCTATCTCCCTCTTGCAGCATCACAACAAATGCTATTAGAACACTAAGGCCCTGAGAAAAGAAGTGTGTTTAATTTTGTGGAATGTTATGATTTCTAAACGTATTTGACCATGGGTCTCCCTTTTAAAAATGTTACCCCATTAATTTCCTCAGAAAGAGTGTTTCCCAGAATAGATCTAGAGAAACTCTAATCCAGCTCAACAACCTCATTTTGCAGGTGAAGAAACAGGAGCTCGGACTGGTTGAGATGCCCAACGTCACGGAGGAATAACTGAGCCACGAACTCAAGTCTGGAGGTAAAGACAATCTCATTGTCATTCACAGAGAAGGAGAAAACATGTGTTATAAAATTCATGCGGATTGAAATACTTAACACCATTCCAGCCAGCAGAAACCCTGTATGTTATCCCAGTTATAGATATTCTACACATAGGGTCTGTTTTGCAAACATCACACCTTTGTTTATAAGTATGGAGACATATGTTGTTTGCTCCTAATATTATACCATCCGTGCAGAAGTGAAATGCCTTTTACATGTGATGCTAACTTAAGTTTCATCCAGTAATATGGACTAAATATTACATGAAATTGATAGAATCACCCTGTCTTAAGTTATACTATTAACTCTAACTGTTGTGATAGGCTAAGAAGGAAAAAAAAAACCCAAGTTTTCTTGCTTTGCAAGTCAACCACGTGAAGAGCATGCATCTTCTGTAAAACTACACATCTTTTTTCCGGTCCCAAGCAGATCTGCCCTGGGCTCAAGCTGCCGCCAAGCCCTGCTAAGCCCTGCTCAGGCTCCAAGGGCTGCAGTTTGCATTCCAAGCATGAGCACCGCCCTGGTGCAGGACAGACAGTCTCAGTCAACAGCTGTCAACTCCCCTTGTGAAGGCGCTGCTTCGTCTCCAAACTGGCAAAGAGAACTGAGGGAGTTCCCTTCCCTTTATGGCTTTCATCTCTCTGAGTAATAGGGGATGATGCTTAAAGGAGGCAATTCTTGAGCAATAAATCCGACTGGGAAAAAAGCAAGGGGAGAGGGAGGAAAATTACAATGTAAGAAGTTTCCTTTGTTTACGACGTTTAATTGGGTTTCCACACATGAATGGAGAAGCCTGAGTTCTCTCCCAGGGTGACTGGGAAGGGAAAAAGGTGGGCTTCCCCTGGCTGTGTGCTTTTTAATGTGCAAATGAGTCAGAGCTTTTCCCAGCCCAAGAGAGTTTATGGTTCTGAGTCCAGGGCCAGTGTCTCAGTGGGTGCTCAGTAAATATTAATTGAAGAGGGTGATGGCTTGGCGGAGTGGGCTTAATTACATGCTCTCAGGCGCAGACCTCTAGGACGCACCGAAAGGTCACCCCGTCTCTTGCCCTGGGGGCACTACCCAAGCGACCCCTTTAGTTAATGAGAAAGGTCTCAGTGCTCTCGTTTGTCTTCCTCTTCACCTCCTGCCCAGCCCACTCTACCTTCCGCACCCAGAGGCCTATCAGAACAAAACAGGGAAGAGCAGAAACAGCAGCTACTGCAGCCTCACCTCCTGTGCGGTCTTCCAAGGAGCACTGCTAGCGCCCTCCTGGAGCTGCAGGAATAGGCTGGAGAGTCAGGTGGGGGCGGTAACAGGGAATGTGATGTGGTCACTTGTTATCGTTCCTAGACAGAGCATTACATGACTGTGCCTCCTGTGGGGGACGGTGCAATTTCTCCACCTTCGATGTGAGGTTTGGGCAGGTGAGTGCTTTGGTCAGTGGTACGTGGGTAACCTCAATTCTGCTTCATCTGAGCAGAAGCTTTACGTACAAGCCTGCTATGGACTGAATATTTCCACCCAAAATTCTCATGTTGAAGCCCTAACCCACAACGTGTTGGTATTTGGAAGCAGGGCCTTTGAGAGGGAAATGGGTCATGGGGGCAGAGACCCCATGAATGGGGTTAGTGCCCTCACATAAGGGGTGGCATGAGAGAGATGATTCATCTCTCCCAGACACGTGAGGATAGAGTGAGGGGACAGCTGTCTGCAAACCAGCAAACTGACCTGCTCCAGACACTGAACCTGCAGGTCCCTTGATCTTGGACTTACCAGCTTCCAGAACTGGGACAACGTAAACTTGTGCTCTAAGCCATCCATAGCAAAAGCACCATGGTGTTCTTGTTACAGCAGCCTCAAGTAACTAAGACAGAGCCACTGTGTGTTTCCACCAGCTCTGTTGTTCTTTTCTCGTTGCCGTAAGAATGGCATGTCCAAAAATGCACTGCTCTTTCACCCTGGATCTGGAATAAAGAAGACACGAAGCCAGTTTTAATGCAATGTCTTCTTCATTCCAGATCCCAGAAAAAGCCTTTGTAGTTCTGAGATTTGGGGGGTTGTTTGTTACAGCAGCAGAGCTAACTAATTCATGCTATTCAAGGGGAATAGGAAGATGAAGTTTGGGATTGAATATCCTATCAGGCCTGGTCTCTACCCATCAGGCTGCCAATCTGTGATGAATAATCAAAGCTCCTGCAGCCCTTGTACCTGCTGTTTTGACAGTGTCTCCAACAGAATCTTTGAATTAAATATAGCATAGTTGTTGTGTAATATGATATTCCAATTCCCAGCAGATGGAGTAAGGGGCTGTTCTATGAGGGTGTGTCCTCCAAGGTTAGAGAAGCCCTAACATTCTCCAGTGAGCCTCATGGGAAGCACTGCATCTTTCACAGCTGTGAGCAGCGATCCAGATTCACCTCCGGAGAGGAGCAGAGGGGCCCGTGGTCGAGTAGCATGACAGCCCACACGGCCTTGACTCCTTCGTCCTTTCCCTTAGTGTAGATGGCCTGTCCCCTCAGCATAGGCCTCCTGTGAATTACAAGTAAATTCTGCCTTAGACTGATGTCCTGGCTAGGGGGAAAGCTACCTAAAAATAAATATTCGCACACATGAGTTCTTTTATAGCTTGGTGTTGTTATTAGAGATCATTATCTATTGGTTTAGGTTATGCCTTTATGAAGATGGTTCGATGAAAATATTGAGTCACACAGCCTCGTTCAGGAACCTTTGACCATAAAATCCTTACATCCGTGTGAAATTTGAGCAGATTACCTCATGCCAGCAGATTTTGATAGCTATCATAAAATAAGGAGTTGAAATCAACAAATGATTATACCTGACAATAGGAAGGTAACTGTGAACTTTAAAAACATGCTGCCCCACCCCAGTGTGACTCAGTAGGCTGAGCATCAGCCTACAAAAGCGAAAGGTCGCCGGTTTGATTCCCAGTCAGGACACATGCCTGGGTCACGGGCCCAGTCCCCAGTCGGGGTGCACGTGAGAGGCAACCAGTCGACGTTTTCCTTACACGCTGATGATTCTCTCCCTTCCCCTCTCTCTAGAAGTACATCAATGAACAATAATAATAAAAATATGCTAACTCTTGTCCCTGTTTAGAAATATTAGCCTAGTTCTTTTTGTGACATATGCGTATGTGTTTATAATCTATTTTTGTAATAGGGTTAAGAAGACAGCTCCAAAAATATCACTCTCCCCTTTGACATTTATCAGTGAGAATAACAGCGTCAGGAAGTATTAGTATGCCGAAGAAGTACGGAGATGCTGCCGAAAGTGTATCTTCGGGCTTTATTATCTGATATATACCCTGATTCTTGGCCTAATTTTAATTATGTTTTAGATCAAATTCCTATATACAGGATGGGACTTGGTTGAGGTCAGGGATCTGGTTCTATTCATTTTCAGTAGGAACTTGCATAAAGTGCAGTAAATAAGAGGATCTTAAAAAATGGTTCAGTTGCCCTGGCTGGTGTGGCTCAATGGACTGAGTGCCGACCTGCAAACTGAGGCGTCGCTGGTTCGATTCCTGGTTGGGGCACAGGCTGGGGTTTCAGGCCAGGTCCCCAGCAGGAGGCATGTGACAGGTAACCACACATTGATGTTTCTCTTCCTCTTTCACCCCTATCTAAAAATAAATAAGTAAAAATTTAAAAAATGGTTCAGATGGACAGACAGACGGATGGATGGATGGATAGATAGGTGCATGGAGGAATGAACAGAAGAACAGACAGATGGGTATCCTCTCCTCCCCCAAAATAAGAAAAACTGTGATTGTTTTTATGTTGATATTAATTTAATCTATTTCCCCTGTAATTTTTTTTATGTAAACATTAATTTAATCTCTTTCAAAAAGAGGAATACTTTCTTTTAATATAAATAAGATAAATACAAATGAATATAAATCGAGTCGTGAAAACCGTTATCATCATGGTTGACCTTTCAGAAGACTAACCTCCAGGCATTTCCATAAGTGCCCCTTTGACAGCTCCCCAGAGGGGAGGGGCAATTTTCTCCATGACCTCAAAGGTTCCCCTTGAGACCCCTCTGCAGTGACCCCACAACGAGGCAGGGTGTTGTCAGCGAGGCAGAGCCCCTGGTCTGGAGTCCCTCGGTTATTCTAACACAGGCACAGGGTGTGGACAGAAGTTTCTGTCGTGCTCCTGTAACCCCTTTTGTAAGGAGAAGCAAGAAAAGTCAGCGTGGAATATGGTTTCCCCAGCGTGGTTTGAGGAGGTCTATGGCTGTCTTAATGAGAGGCTGGCCCCCACAGCCCTACACCCGTCGGGTATGAATGACCAGCTATTCATTTTATCCTTAAAAATAAGAACCTTTCAAAGAAAATTGTCGTTTCCCTCCTTTGAAAATCTTATATTGTCCTTGTACTCCTCTCTAGCTGTTAACTAGTTCTGTAGCTTTTAACTCTAACCACCAATCCATCCTCTTGAACTTGACTTCTCCCTTAGTTCTCATGACTTCACTCCCTTCTTGCTTTCCACCCGTTTCTCACACCATTCCTGCTCACAGCCCAAGGCTGGACCCCACCCACTGCTGACTTCCCTCAGGGCTGTCTGCAGCCCTCTCCTATTTTAGAGCCCCTACTTCAGTGCTCACCCATTCCCATGGTTTTAATTTTCACCTCCACACTGACAACTTCCAGCTCTACACACCTAGTTTATTTACTTTTATTTTATTTTATTAATTTTGAGAGAGAGAGAGACATCAGTTTGTTGTTCCACTTATTTATGCATTCATTGGTTGATTCTTGCATATGTCCTGACTGGGGATCAAACTCAGACTTGGAGTATCAGGACAATACTCTAACCAACTGAGCTACCTGGCCAGGGCTTCTGTATCTCTAGTTTTTATCTCTCCTCAGCTCCAGACCCCGTATCTATGTCTGGGTACATATCACCTTAAATTTCTTCTGGACATCCTGTATTTTCTGTGGTGGATGCTCTCTGTTTACCCCCCATGCCTGAAATTGGAAAGCCATTCTCCCAGAACTTCACAGACAGTAAACCAAGATGTTAAACATCTCGAAGCTTATCTTAGGGTAGAAATTATGCTAGATTTGGGGGATGCAGAGATGAAAAAGACATTTCCCACCAGCAGGAACTTGCACTGTAAGGAGAGAGGGATACAGGCAGTCAAAAAGTGACAAACACGGAGTGACAGTGACACTCAAGAAATAAACACTGTGAGTGTGAGGAGGAGGGACAGATTGATACTGAGTGAGGACTTCAAGAAGAGGCAGCAGCAAGCTGAGCCTTGAAAGATGAGTAGAAATTTCCTCAGTAAAAATAGGATAGTGGAAAGGGTGGTATTCCAAAAATGGGAAGTGTTAGCAAAGGCACAGGCTATAATTGCACAGCTTATTTCATTCATTTATTCACCTAGCTGGAGCTCAGAAATTGGTCTTAGCTCAGAGGAAAGGGAATAATGTGATGTACTAATAACACCGTGTGTGTGCATGCACTGTGCACTGGGGAGGTAAGGAGTATAGTAGAAGAAGAAACTAGGAAAGTAAATCAGGGCCAGCTCCTGGAAGCAGATGTTTGTTTCATTTAGTAGAATGAAATGTACCTTGTACTTCCTGTGAGAAGGGGAGGCTGCTAAATTTCAGGGCTGACATTCACTTAGGAGGTTACAAAATGATACAAGTTGACATGAAGTTGAAAAAGCACCATCACGTGACTTCCTGCCACGCACCAGAGAAATTCAAAGCAGGAAAATAAGGATTTAGTTCTGGATTCCTTTGCAAGCCTCATTGCTTCTCTGGTTAGCTTCTCTGGACAAAAATGCAGGTCTGGTTAAAAAGAAAAAGAGGAAAAGGAGAATGGGGAAGGAGAGCTGGAGCTGGGAGAGAGGAAGAATAGGAGCAGGAGGAAGAAGAGCAGGAGGAGGAGGAAACGAAGAAAAGGAAGGAGTAGGAGAAGGAAAGACAAGCAACAACTCTGTAGCTCACGTAGAGTGCTTGGAGACTGAAACAGCCGTAGCAGGAGCAGAGCGCAGATCGGGCACACTGGTTTTAAAGAGCCCACATACCTTCAGGCCTCAGCAGAAACGTGCAATAGGCCTCTCCAATCAGAGATGGGTGTTTTAACTCTGTTAGCTTTAAAGGGACTTGGAACTCGATCACCGTTGTTCAAGATAAGATTTACCTGAAAATAGCTAGAGAATTTCTCACATGGAGCCCGTCTTATCCTTATTCCTTGGATAAGGATAAACAGGAGAACTTTCTGTAAAGAACGGCACCAACGACAAGTTATGCAGAGACAATGTGTAAACTTGAGAATGTTTTTAAGCCCAGATGGTGCATCTGACTGAGTCACAGACTGTGTTTTACAAATTGAGATAATATATATTGTCTGAAAGGAACAGGGCTCAAGAAAGGGAACAGGCTAATGTTTGTACAGGCTAATGGACATGAAGGCTGTGGTGACAGAAAGGGAGCTCCGTGTCAGGTCAGTGTCATCTGAAGAGGACATCTGAAGATGACGGTGAGCCAGAGGCTGGAGTTGCGTGGTTGCTGCCCAGAAGGATGGAAATAACGTGCGTATGAAATGGCTGGTGGTGAGCAAAGAAAAGTCACATTCTCTTCTGAGTCTCTTTAAGTGCTTGTGCGACACACAGGAGAGTACGCCTGTGGTACTAGGATGAGTGTATCTGAAGAGTCTGTTACTATGTTTGAGCAGAGAATGAGATTGCACTTAGACTGTATACATGCAGAACGCGCCTGAGAGTCTTCCTGGGGGTTACAACTGAGGCTTGAGAGTCCAGAAAGGAACAGTGATATTAACATGGTATATTTAAAGGAGATGAAGTCCTAGGGAGTTTGCCAGGCTCAAGAGGAACTCCTCTGTGTTCTGTCCAAGCTGAACATTCCATTTTTTACAAGGACTCCTTTGTTGTCATGTTTATACACAGACTAATAAATGCTTGACCTTTTTTAGTGATGAAGGAACAGTCTGTGCCTCAGGACCATATTATTTCAAGAAGCACAAATGAAGAGAAAGTCCAAACCCTCTGGGACAGATGAACTAAATATTTTGATATTGGAACCACATGTGGGAAAGGCAGGGACTGGGCAGCAGAGGAGAAGGCCTGGTAGGGGAATGTGGGCACAACGAAGTTCTTCTCGGAAGTTTCCCGGGACTCCAGGTGTGTAAGGAACTGGACACCCACCTCGTGTGAGGAGGGGGTCAGAGTGACCTGCACATTTATCCTGATGTGTAGGCAAAGTGGAAAGTAAATGAGAAAAATAACTGTGGTCTGGCAAACGTGTTGATTTCTTAAGTTTTGGGTTCTGTCTAAAAAAGGACTAGTATTCATCAAGACTTCACTTTCTACCCAAAACGAAGTGTTTAATATGAATTAATCACCACACTAACCCTCTGATGCAGGCGCCGTTTTTCCCACCTTGCCTTTTTCTTAGCTAGACATGGAGATACAGTGAGGAAGCACCTCTGAAGGGCAGAGCGTGTTAGAGTGACTTTGAACCCATTTAGTCTGATGCCCTGTCCTGTGCTTCTGCATCCTGGTGACCGGCAGTCCCGAGACTCCGTCCCTCCTCCCGTGAGGCTTTATCCCCCCACTCCCTGTTCTAGACAGCAACTGCTGCTATATCACGGGGAGCTCCAGAGCGGCGGGTCCCAGTGTGGCTGCCATTAAAGCCCCCACGTGTCTGTGTGCCTCTGAAAGGAGAGGTCCTGGCGGTCGTTCCCACAGTGCGGGGCGTGTGTAGAATGTGGTGTTTCATCCTTGCTCTGTGTTCTTTCCCACATATTGTTAAGAATCCTTTCGAGAGCCAGGAATACTAATTGATGATGATGGCAACGGAAAGTTTATTTTAAACATTAAAAGTAACTTTTGATTCAAAAAGCCTGGACTTTGGAGGGCCTGAAACCAGTGATGACTTGTGGGACTCCAGTTGCAGAGCTGAAACCACAGGTATCTAAAATGAGACAGAAAGAAGCAACGAGCATGAGAAAGCCCTAAGTGACGGGAAGCGATTGGTCTCGCTGTTGGGCATAATGAACTCCTCTCTGCACTCAGTGGCGCACGATGCGGAGTTTATGGCCCCTCTGAGACTGTGCGTACGGAGTAGTGTTGAATGGGACTGAGAACAGCTCTGCTCGAGGGCAGCAGTGTGTCCAGGGGGCGTCCACCACATCCTTGCATCAGGACCAGCCTGGCCGCCTCCAGGGAACCTAGGTGCTCAAGCCGTGTCCTCTTCCCTCCCTTCTCCCCTCACTCAAGCCGTCTTCAGAAGCAATCAGATCAGCTCCTGCATTCTGAGAAGTGTAATGTGTGACTCTTCCTAAGAGACTTGGTTTCCACAGAAAGTCAGGCCTCAGAACGAAGGTGCAACGGGGTCCCAGATTTAACTCTCTATATTCAGGAGTGTGGAAAAAACAAAAGGTAGCCTTTTTGTTTTTCATAAATGAGCTAATCTTCCTCATCCAACCTCCCTCACATTGGGTGATTTGGGGGGAAAATCTTAGAATTTCCATCGAAAGCTTTCTCAATCTCTTTTAGTTTCCAATAGTCTTATTTTGAGCTATTTTCAATCATGTAAAACCTATCACCTGTATATGTTTTGTGTCGCTGCTGTAGATAATGAGCACAAATTTAGTGGCTAAAACAACATGAATTTATTATCTCACGGTTCTAACGTGCAGGAATCTGGAATGAGTCTTGTTGGGCTGAAATGAAGGTGTAGTCAGGGCGGGTTCCTCTCTGGGGCCTCTAGACAGAAGTCCCTTTCTTTGCGCTTTCCCCACCGCTAGAGACTGCCCATATTCCTTGGATTAGGACCCCTTTCTTCCATCTTCAAAGCCAGCAACAGTGGGTAGAGTTCTTTCATCCCTGTGATCTGATTCCTCTGCCCTTCTTCCACACTTAGGGCTCTTGAGATCAGACTGAGCCTGCCCGGGTAATCCAGGAAAGTCTCTCTACTTTAAAATCAATTGATTAGAAACCTTAATTCCATCTGAAATCTTCATTCTCATTTCTTGGAGAGAAATGTGAAGGTGGGAAGTTCAAGAGCAGAAGGAACGTCTATAAATCATTACAGAGAGCAGAAAGCTTCCGGATGTTGGGAGGAAGTAGTGGTTTTCCTTACAAATTCTTCCACCATTCTTGGGGACGGGGGTTCCCGGAGAAGGGCACACTACAGGTGTGAAGCATGCTACAAAGAAAGGAAGTTTGGGAGACACGATCTCAAATACACGCCCATTCATAGTCAAAGAGCAGTTTATAGCTTCAGCCAACCCAGCCTTTCCCACACTGCTTTACTTGGTAAGAAACTGGAAGTTCATAAAAATGATTGGAAAAATTGTTATGTGTGGTTTTAATATTGTATTACATTCCATCAACTTACAGCTTAGTGCCGTGAGCTCTGGTGTAGAGAACAAGGTGGTGGTGGCTTAGCCTAGGGTGTGGGAATTTGGCTCCAAAATTAGACCTGATGGATGATGTAACAGACAAGGTGGGACAAAGGCCCAAGGAACCACTAACTGTGTTACACACAGAGACCAGTGTTGGCCCTAAATGAACGTTCTCAGTGATAACTGCAGTGACAGTAACTGTGCCATGTTCTAGAAACAACAGTCAAGACGAGGAGGACTGGGGGTTGAGGACGTACGCCCGCTAATGAGGGGTTCTCTGTGGAGGCTGATCTTAAGCTTGAAATTGCTAAACAAAGACCAGAGTCCACACCAGTCCTTGCAGAGTAAAGGGGCAAAGTGGTAATGACAGTATCTGGCCCCAGGGAAATGTGAACTAAAAATAGTGGAGGCCACAAAATGCTGACAAATGTTAACAGACATCACGAAAAAGTGCCATTGATGCCTGTTTCCCAATTTGAACAAAGTAGCATTCCACTTTCCGTTTGCTGGACACTGCTTCCTTTCCGTCTCTGGAAGTAGTTGTCATGCTACAATCTTAGGGCTCATTATAATGCCAAATGAATATGCGTAAATTAATACCTCACCAATCTGTACTGACAGAAATGAGGTGCCACAAAGAAGTGAGTTTGCTAGTGAACTGAAGTTTAGACCCTTTACGTACCCAAGCTCTGTAAAACTTTAGCTATTTTTATGGAAATTGTAATAAAATGAATTCCATTCTTCTTGGGCTCATTAAAAAGAGTTACATGGAACATCACGCAACATGTTCTTAAGAGCCCCGAGTCCTTGCTGTGAACATCAGCTACACCACCGGGCAGTGAGACACGGTCTCTCAGGGGTTGTGAATGCAGAGGGTCCCTCTTTGCCGGACCCAGAGGTGGTGCCTTGTCCTCCCTGCCTATGACCACTGTGGTGGCTTCTGCTTTTACCCCCAGGCCCCACACTGTACTGGCTCCCAGCCTTTCTGCTTTGACCAACAGAACCCCTAATATAAAATCTGTACCTAACCTTGTGTGAACTGGTAGCTGTTGTGGAAATCAAAACACCAATCTCTCCAAGACTGCTGCCATATTTATCCAGAATTCTCTATCAGCAGGTTACAATATAGAGGCTTAGAAATGGCCTTTGCTTCTGCCATAAATAAATCACCCAGTGCTGGTGGCAGGGAACTTCCTGGACGTTGGGGTGTCTTTTACATGGGTGCCTACCCGAAGTCACAGCTGTATCCTAGATGCGTATGATTTGGGGGCCTGATCACCAGATAGACATAACATTATACTTGGTGTTTGCGTGCTTTGTTGTCCTTTGTTTTCTAGGATGACATCACCCAACACTCTTGCCTGATACTATTACTTCAGAATTTAGTGAATCCGGACAATTAGTGCAAAAGAAGGAACCTCGCTGTATCAAGTAGCTGTTGCTGTGTAACAAGCCATCCAAAAGCTTAGAGGCTTCTACCACAACAAGCATCTCTAGTCTCTCACCATCCTATGGCTCACTAGACAACGTTTTTAGTCTCGGCAGGTTCTGTGGGGCTGGTTCACTCACACGCGTGGGCTCAGCGGCAACGACGGAGGCCCCTCTCCAAGTTGTCTCCCGTCCTCCAGCAGATGAGCGCAGCCGTTCTCGCTGGTGACCAGGAGAAAGTGAACTACACCAGCGCCTTTGAAGCCGCCACTGGTGTCGTGTTTCCCAGTGTCCCAGGGGCCAAAGCAAGTCCCTTGGCCAAATCCAGATTCGAGGGAGAAACAGACTCCATTTCTTGACGGGAGGGGCTCAGTCACGGCAGGAAGGAGCATATCTGCAAAGACGGAGAGATCCCCCTGAGCTCATTTTGCAATCTGCTACAGTGGTACTACGTCACGGCTCCGCGCATGCGCCTCCCAGCGGCTCTGGCTCTGCCACGCCTTTGATCTACTGAGCCAGTGCCCTTCTTCCTGCCCGCCCCCCCACCCCCAGATCTCGTGGATGACTAGCTCTTCTCATCGCCTGCACTTCTTTCTCCTGGATTCACTTTTTAATTCTTGCCAGCCAGTTCCTGCAGCGACTGTTTAGTAATGAGCATAACTAGCTCCTTCCTGGTCATCAATGACGTCTTCCCGGTCCCTGTCTTCCTGCCATGTTTTGTCATTTGACAGTCAACCTCCTTATGTAAAGCCAGTTCTTATAGCTTCTATTAAAAGTAAATATTAATTTTCTTCCTAGTTCATTGGCTGCATTTCCTGTTTCTTTTCGGAGCTCTGTCTCTCCCTCCGTGATGAAATGTGGGGTTCTGTCCTTCTCCACCTTCTCTTTATCGCGTTTTCTCGGTGAACGCCTTTACACCCACAGCTTCATCACAGACTCCAGGTAGACGATTTCGCAGTTTATGTCCCCAGTTCCTAAGTTCATTTTTGAATTTGCCTCTACTTTTCAAATGGCCCACTGAATATGTCTACCCAAATATTTCATCTATAGTTCCTCTGAAATCCACTTTTGGCTCCGAACGAAGAAAATAGTGTGGGAACTGTATGATGCCCTTGCAGTCTCTAGGTCATTGCATTCTAGATTTTCCTTCAGATGAAAGGGAGGGGGTGCTGGTGGAGGGAGCCGGCACAGGGCTCACTGACATTTGCTGAATGCCTACTGTGTGCAAGACTCTGTCGCCTCTCCTGATTGACAGAGGTGAACACTTCAAGCATTGCTTTCTCATAGTGGATAACGGGCTGATAAGACGCAGATGGGGCATCTGCAGGGGGAGCACTGCAGACAGTCCCCAACGCCCCAGCAAAGGTTGCCATCACACTAGAGGAAGTGAGACCTCTGTTTGATGTAACAAATAAGAGGCATCTGACAGCCTTTCAAATGACTTTCAAAGAGTTTCTGCTAAAGGCATCTTAGGATTTGCAAAAAAGAAACATTCTTCCCTTAAGAAAGATCTAGATTCTGGGGAAGTGGATTATAAAATAAAATTGTTGCTCTCCTTTTTCCACTTTGGTAAATGTGCTTAGAGATTTCTAGGGCCCAAACTAAAATCCTGGTAACATTTCTTCAGTTCTATGAGTAGATTTCACTCAATGAAGGTAAAATTTCCGGTCATCATAGGAGGGGCATATATCCCGTTACTTCCTGTGCCAGATTTGGTGGCCACTTGCACACCCCTGAATGGGAACCTGGCCCACAACCCAGGCATGTGCCCTGACTGGGAATCAAACTGGGGACCTTTTGGTTCACAGGCCAGCACTCAATCCACTGAGCCATGGCAGCCAGGACCAGCATTACTTTTTCTCAGGGAGCTCTGATAAGCGTAATAAATCAAATCATCAGGCTTGATGTGGAGCAGACTCTGAAGATAATATGAGAGGACACTGGTGGCCAAGAATAGCTTCTGAAACTATGTTTTCCCAAATAATTTTTTTACATCGATTTTTTCTTCCATTTATCTGTGCATTTATTAGTTCATTCTTGCATGTATTCTGACTGGGGATTGAACCCACAACCTGGCGTATTAAGATGATGCTCCAACCAACTAAGCTACCCAGCCATGACCCAGAATAATTTTTTAAAGTGTAGTTATATCTTTCCTTAAAAATATAAAATAAAACTACTTTTTTTCTGTCTTATTTTTGTATTGGTAATGCACACAGAAGCGTCCCAATGCAACGATAGACCGTGGTGTGACAGAATGCAGGCTGATAGGAATAAATGAAACACCATTCTCCAAGAAGCAACCTACTAGGCTGCCATATGGCTTGAATTATATTCGTTTATTCCCCTTTTTCTTTTTCTTGGATTGGATAAAAAAATTTTAGTGTTAACTGATTCTTTTTTTCCTCCTTGTTGGTTTGTTTACATTGCTGTACGTATTCTTGTAGAGCAATTGCGACTCTTCTCATTGACCGTATTGTCTGAATGTTCGTCCTGGGAAACTGCTATTTAAGGATTGCACATCGGTCACAAATTACCCTGTACTGTCTGTGCCTCTTACTGCACGGTCTTCTTTATCGGCGATGGCGGTAAGGCCCCTCGTTACTGAATCTGGCTGTGTGAAGCAGATGAGATTTTAGCTTACTCCTTGATAGCTGGATTGGCTCCGTCTAAGCTAAAGTCTTATTTTCATTAAAGGAGCAGACATGCTGAGGAAGAAGGTGCTATTTTTATATAGGGACTTTTTCTACTGAAACCACATGATAACACTATGCTGTTAAAATGATCTCAAGCATGCTGAGTTAGCTGAAGAAACAATACACATGTTGCCAAAGTCAAGGCAGCACTATTCTGAGCCTCCTCCAAGGTCCCCCAGCTCTCCTTCGTGGTCAAGAAGAGGAGACTGGGAGGGTTGCTGGTGGGAACATGCAAGTTACAGGGAAAGAGGAGGTCACATGTGGTTGGTTACCTACAGGAATTATTCAATTCTTGGTTATTGCTGCCAGTTATTGAGACACAAAAAAGTTTTGTGACTCAGATATTTGCATGTCACTGGTATTTGTCAAATATTGATTTTATTCTAGGTATATTTTTAAGTAAAACTAGCATATCACAGCACTAAGACTAACTTTAGAACACTAGAAACAGGAGAGGTTTAGGCAGAGGCCCTCCAATTCCAGTATTGTTTTTAAAAGCCCTTATTATTATAGATTACTCTATTGGACTATCTATTACAGGACAAGTGCTAAACTAAACATTTTACAAAAATTATTTTATTTAGCCCTCAGAATAATCTTGCAAAGCAGCTATTATCTCTATTTACAGAAAACAATGCTTCCTTTTCCTTTTCTGATAGTAACTATCTTGATACAAGTTACACCCACTGGAAAGCAACTGGGTGAGGATCCCAGGCTAAGTGTAAATATCTAGCTCCAAAGTCTGGGCTTTCACCAGGCCACCGGCCATCTCTGAGGATGGCATTCACATCAATAAGGAAGCCGGCCCTCTCTCATACAGTATTTTTATTCTTCATTCTTCCTCCCCCATATTCAAAAATACTAATGAGAACAAGTTACAGCCCACCAAAAATGGAAAAACAAAAAGCTCCCTTTTGGGTAGTCTTCAGTTGCTAGATGTAAATCACCACCAGATTTGGCTTCCCTTGTCTTTGAAACCCAAGAGATTCTCTCTTCAGCCACACCAGAACGTGAATCAGCTACACGGTCACAGACAAGGTTATACTCCACAGAGAAGTCTTTGGGGAAGCTGCTGAGCAGATACAGGTGTTAATGCCTCTTCTTCCCTTCTGTCTGTTAAAGCAGAATTCCTTTACGGTCTCACAATCTTGTACAGATCCGGGTTTGGGACGAAGAGAGCGCTACCGTGGCTGGACTGGGCAAGCAGAGCTTATAGCCACACAGTGCCTCTGGAAGATGACAGGAAGGGAAGAGGAGACTAAAGTTAGCATGCCCTGGATTTGGAAAGAAATCAGGAGACTTTGCAGAAAGAGGATATGAAGGATTTGGGGAGTAGCAGCCACATGCCTGAGAAATGGAGAATTATGGGAATACATTTTTAAAACATTTACCAAGCGTTAGTAATAAGATCCAAAGTCCAGCCCTGGCTGAGTGGCTCCATTGGTTGAAGCATCATCCCACACACCAAAAGGTTGCGAGTTTGAGCCCCACTAGGGACGCTTGTAGGACGCAACTGACCAGTGTTTCCCTGTCACATCCGTATCTCTCTCTCTCTCTCTTCCTCTCTCTCTTCAATAAATATATCCTTAGGTGAAGATTAAAAAAAAAAATCCAAACTCCAGAGTCACTTTTCTAAAAACAAAAATTTACAAGAAAATATTAACTGATGTTCAATTATTTTTGGAAACTGGACTGAAGTTTCCTTGCTAGGACTGGGCCACAAGGTATAAGGACTTTATGGGAGTTGTGTGCATAGAACCATGAGATATGAAAGGGATTGCAAAGATACTGGGAGAAAATATGTGATGGATATAATGTGAGAGATTGGAGTTGGACTTCAGAAATTGTGCCCTCTTTGGAAAGAGGGAGCTCACTGGCATTTTGCAGGCTCTGTGCCTTATGCCAAAAGGCTGGATTGGCCTATTGGATACATGAACACTCCCCCCGACAAAAAAAAAATCCTTGTGACAGTGGGAAATAAAGAAGAGAGTGACTAAGTCAGGGAAAGCCTTCTGCTTTCTAGAAGGACCTTCTCTCTCGATCTTCTTTTCTTAGCAAGAGAAGGGACCTATATAACTGTCATCAACATTGCGCCAGGACATACCAACTTGGAATAAAGATAGAGGCATGATAACATGAACAAAACTGTCTCTCTGATCCAATTCCTCAGTACACAACAGAAAACCCATTCCTCTCAAATCCTTCTCCGATGAGCCGTGTCTTTAAAATGCTGTCTTCTAGGAGGTCTTAAAAAATTCTTCTTAGCCTCCATCATTTCACTCCTCTCCAGCTCTGACTCCCTGTGGCGGTTTTTATTGCAGAAGTCACCAGTGTGTCAATGATTTAATGAAAATTGATCTTTGTTGCACACTTAAGTTTTAACAAGCATTTTAACAGATTTTGCGATCTATCTTCATTCATAATTAATCAAAGAATGCTTTTGATTTGTTTTAATTTCACATGAAGTAAAAGGTATACGAATAGGGAAAGTCTTAAACATAATATTGAGTTTAGCAGAGACTCATAAAAATCTCGTTTAGCAATAAATTCCAGAAATTGCAATAATTTTCACATCTTAGATTTCTTGGGGTCAATTCTAATGGCATTCAAGTGTCTTCACAGTCACATATTTCTACTCAAATATCTTCTCCAAAAAAATTCATCATAAATTTCATTTACACTTGGTAAAAAAAATTTGAAGTTTTTCTTCTTGGCAAATACTAGAGAAAATAGCTAAGGTGTAGTAGATACTGGCAGAGTTTGATTGGCATAGAATGAGTGTCTTGTCCTTGGTGAGAATGAGTAAGGTGTCAGCATCACTTTTGCTGTCTTCTGGCAGGATCAGAGCAGTGTCTTCGGCCATTGGGACCGTTTATATGTACCTCACGGTTTGGACGCTCATCAGCTGGTTGCTGTCCAGTAATATTTAATGTAAAACATTTCCAGTAACTAGAGGGTCAATTTTAATAAAACCACAACTTCAGCCAGAGATACTTGTATGGGTGACAACTAAATTATATCACCAATGTAATATTTCATTTCCTGGATTTATTTTGTAGTTTAAAACAATTAAAAAGAAGAGTAAATTACAATTTTAAAGACAGCATTCAAATATCTCACATATGAACTAAAATTCTCATTCAACAAAAGTACTGCATAAATAAAAGTAAGTGTTCACATAAAATGGAGGAATTGAAGTAACTGAAGTTGTTTCTTCATCTTTAGAGTCGTGGCGTTATCCTTATGCATCACCCCATCGAGATGCTGAATGCAGACATAGGAAGTACCGTGGGGTTGGAGGAGTTGCCATAAAACAAGTGTGTGAGGCTGAGCCCGTGTGCATCGAAGGTTAACTGAGTCATGGGTAGTTCTCTGAATTTATTTCTAGACAGAATACAATGTTTATTTTTAAAAAGTGACAAAATGCGCTCATTTGAAGCTTCCTTATAGATTAAAACTAACAGTAACTGCAGCGATTGTTTAGAATTTAAGCCAACATAAGCCTTTTTTCAGGGAGGACAATTTTATCACTGACATTGTTTAGTGCAGAGGATGGTGATAATAAAAGCAGACCAACTCCTAGTCGGTTTTGTTAGTTTTTAAATTTTCTAGACAGGGCTCCCCTGCCTGCCTGGCCTGGGGTAGGGGTGCTGCTCCCCGGAATGAGCCACCTGGCAGAGTGTGCCTGAAGGGTTTCTGCGACAAGCACACTGGGGAGAATTAAAATGAACAGTCATCATAAATATTTAAGTGCACATAAACCTTTTTTTAAAGGGTAGGACTGAAACAGTTAAGTGAGTGATAAAAAATAAAAACAGTATTAAAAGTGAAAAGAATATTATAATATTAAGATTTTAGTTATTAGCCAAGTTTTGGGGAGGAGACTCACTTAAATATGTTTATTACAGACACCCACTGTGGGATTGCAGCAAATGCTCCCTCTGACTCTCCAAGCACCATTCTCAGTGTAAACTGAAGGGATTGGTCCAGGATGATCTGTAAGGACCTTCCAGCTCTAATGATGTGTGGTCGTCATAACGATTTTGTGAATGAAAGAAACTGTCTCCCCCCACTTCACTTCCCACAGTTCTCCCATCCCCAATTCTCAGGGGTTTGCTTGGAGAGAAGATTAAACCTGCACATCTTTCTGCATTTCTCTAATCTCCACACCGGAAAGATGTGAGGGCCTGGGCTTAATAGTGAAGAGAAGAGAACCATAAACACTAATGCTCTTTCCGGGTCTTTGTGAACCTGAGGGTGTCCACTGAGAGGGCGATTGCTCTGCAATGAAGCCCATTTCTTATGCAAGCACCTCCGGATCCCGGGCCGAGGACAGACAAAGGGAGCTGACTTTGCTCTGCAAGGAAGTGTCAAGCGAGAGCTCTCCCCTTCCTGGGGAAAAGCAGCTCTGAGAGTTTGTTGCGAATGAAAAAAGTGCGTTTTTAACATTTGTTTATTTATTTAATTTTTCAATTACAGTTTACTTGCAGTATTATTATATATTAGTTCCAGGTATACAGCATAGTGGTTACACCGTCATATACTTTACAAAGTGTTCCCCCCGATATTTCCAGTACCCACTTGGCACTGTACATAGTAATTATAATATTATTGACTATATTCCCTATGCTGTACTTCACATTCCTGTGACTTACCCTGTAACTACCAATTAGTACGGGAAAAATGTTTTTTTAAAAAAATCTTTGTTGGTTTTTATGAGTTTTATTATTTTTTAAATTTATTGACTTTAGAGAGCTCTAGAGAGGAAGGGGGGGAGAGAGAGAAACATTGATTTATTGTGATTTATTGTTTTTATATATGCATTCATGGGTTCATTCTTGTGCGTGTCTAGACCAGGGATCAAACCCTCAGCCTCAACCTACTGGGGTGACAATCTAAGCAACTGGCCCGCCCAGCCAGGGCAAAACAAGCTTAGATTGTACTGTTTCTGATATTCTGTTTGTGTCCTTTGAAAATGCAGTATGTGTGCTTGTGTACATGCTGTGCAACACACACCACTGTACTTGTGTGGGCATGTGAGTGTGTTATCCACCCATACCGCACACTGGGAGGCAGACTGGAGGAGGTTCACGTCGGGGCTGCCAATGCCATCCAGGGCGGGCCTGCCAACAGCACTGTGCTGCTGCTTGCCTTCAGACCTGGCCTCCGGCTCCACACACCTTTCCCATCAGATACTTAGGGCAACTTTAAAAACCATGCCGTCCTTTTTAATCTTGTTTTCCTTAAGTCCATTCTAAACGTGAGTTGAAGACATTTGCAAATGACCTCACCTCCCTTCAGCCCTGGTGGACTCGTTAGAGCCCAGCTCCAAGACCCTACCAGGGATAAAACCCTGCTTCCCCAGAGCCCCCTCAAAAGCTCATCACTAGTCCCATACATTGCACTCTCCTTCCTCCCGTCTTTTCTCTCTGCTTTTCCCTGGCATGTTGAGTACTTGTAAAAACTTCAGTGGGCAGGCAGTGTCTGGACTCTCGTCCTTCGAAGCTTAGGAGCTGAGGCTCAGCTCAGGCAAACCTCAGACACTGCTTTACTGTCGAGCAGAGTAGCAGAGGGGAAGACCCCCCCACTCTGGAGGTAGGGGAGATTTGATTCAGCCCTGGGAACTCGTCTCTTACAAATGCCAGGAAAAAATCGTGTCTCCTGGGGAAAAAACAGGATTAATGACTGCTGGAAAGAATTAATACATATTGAATTGAGGTTTAAATGGTTAAAGGATAATTTTTTCAAAATAAAAATCAAGACACTCGTACAAATATGAAATGGGAACGTGCCAGATAGATTTTCTTAATCCTCATCAGAAGATATCTATTGATTTTTTAGAGAGAGAAGAAGGGAGAGAGAGAGAGAAACATCGATGTGAGAGAGAAACATCAATCAGTTTGCCTCCCATATGCGCCCCAGCCAGGAATCAAACCTAGTTGAACCTGAAGCCTTTTGGTGGACGGGTTGCTGCTCCAGCCAGCTGAGTAACCCAGACAGGGGAAGTGCCAGAAATTTCACAGGACTCTTTCATTAGTGAGGAAACCAGTAAGAAGTTAACATCCAGATTAAAGAAAAAAAAATCTGAAGAACAGTCAGTCAGGAATGAGACACTGAAGTTGCCAATAGATGCAAAACTTATTAGGCCAATAAAATGTAATGGTTGGAACCTTCTTTACTGCACGGGAAAACCCACTGTCCCTCTACGAAGTGAAAATTGCTCGCGTCTCTGGGGGCAAGAATCACGTGCGTCACCACCACTTCTGTGCAGCCATCAGAGCCATGAAGTAGCCCAGTGGCAGGCAGCGAGAGGCGCGGACCCCAGAAAAATCAGACACGCCCCCAAGGTCTCCTGGCCAACCCCTAGCTTTCCCCTGAAAAGACACCCAGTAACCTTTTTGCCCATCTCAAAGCCATTCACACTTTTTTCCTGACAGATTCCTGAATGAAAACTTACTTGTCAAATACAACGACCTGGAGAGCTGATTTTTTGAATATGTTCCCTCAAATAGTGATGGCGTGGAAAAGGGGCTTTGTTAGTCTGTACCAGTCTCCTGCTTTACCTCCCATTTTCCCTAAGTTACCTCTGTTTCCAGCTGTCATCATGGAAGATTCGGGGGTAGAGTGATGCAGAAAAATGTAGTATTATACCCAACAGAGTCTGACTTAAGAAAAGGAATCGTTTGTCTCATCCCTGTCTGCAGGTGGTTTGCTCCTGACGCTTCCAAACAACCTGCAGAAAGTTGATTCCTTACCCCTCACCCCCACCCCGTTGTCTGCCAGTATCGTCCTAGAAT